>CAUYSK010045345.1:0-36188 GCA_963575035.1 Avahi laniger | reverse complement strand
AATTAATTTCTTTCTATTTTTGGTAGAGATGGGGTCTCGCTCTTGCTCAGGCTGGTCTGGAACTCCTGAGCTCAGAACGATCCGCCCACCTCGGCCTCCCAGAGTGCTAGGATTACAGGCGTGAGCCACCGCGCCCGGCCTTGAAATGAGTTTTATTTATACTCTAACCAATCTCCTTGGAAAACTTTAGAAAACACAAAAATATATAAACACACATTCCATTAACCAGCACAGGGATGACATTATCACACATCATATAGCCTCTGGAAGACTCCACTCTGTGCTCAGAAAACTCTATGCTTATGGGAGAATGAAAAGTGAAAAAGACAAATGACATTTTAGTATTATTATGAAAATACTTTTGACCTCAAAAAGCCCCTGAATTTAAAGAGAAGGTGAAAAGGAAATCCCCATTGGCAATGGTAGAGGTCATGGACCTTTCTGAGACACCCCTTTGCTTGCACAGCCTTTATCTCCAGACCTCAAAATGATCTCCCAGTACCTTATAAAGCAGTGGTTCTCAAAATGTGGTCTATGGACTCCTAAGGGTCCCTGATGCCCTTTCACAGAGTCAGTGAGGTCAAAATGATTTCCATAATAATACTGAGATGTTGTTTGCTTTTTCTATCGTGTTGACATTTTGCACTAATGGTACATACACAATGATAGATAAGCCATTAATCTAATAACCATTAGTTATCATTGTATTCTTCATTGACGTGCACTTGCAGTTAAAATCTTTTTCACAGTTTCACTTAGAATGTCCTTGATGAAGCCATTAAAATGATTAGTTTTATTAAATATCAGCCCTGGAATACAGATTTTTTTTAATGAATTGGGAAGTACACATAAAGCACTTCGGCCGCATGCTGAAGTATGATGGTTGTCTTGAGAGAAAATACTCATGTGATTCAGTTGCAAACTGAACTAGCCTCTTTTTTTTTTTTTAATGGTATACCACTTTCACTTGAAAGAACAACTCACCGATAAGCCACAGTTATTCAGACTTGGGCATTTGGCAGATATTTTCTTGAAAATCAATAAAGTGAGCCTGTCACTTCAAGGAAAACTGACAGTATTTGTTGTCATGATAAAATTCAAGCTTTCAAGTAAAAATTAGAATTTTGGAAAACTCAAATCTGCCACCAGGAGCTTGACAGCTTCCAGTCAAATTGCCTCCAGTGTAGACCTCTTATTTGAACTCTAGACTGTCATAACTACCTATCTATATACGTACCATATCCCCATAAATGTTTCATAGATATTCCAGGCTTAACATGTCCACAATGGAACTTTTGCTTTCTCCCACAAAACTTTCTCTCTTTCACCCCACCCAAGTATTTCTCATCTTAGTAAATCACGTTCAACCCAGTTGTTCAAACTAAAATTGAAGTCATTATTTTTTTTAACCTGCTACATCCAATCCAGTAGTAAGTCTTATGAGTTCTGTCTTCAAAATTACTTCAAGGCCAGGCACCGTGGCTCACGCCTGTAATCCTAGCACTCTGGGAGGCCAAGGCGGGCGGATTGTTTGAGCTCAGGAGTTCGAGACCAGCCTGAGCAAGAGCGAGACCCCGTCTCTACTAAAAAAAAATAGAAAGAAATTATCTGGACAACTAAAAATGTATAGAAAAAATTAGCCGGGCGTGGTGGCGCATGCCTGTAGTCCCAGCTACTCGGGAGGCTGAGGCAGAAGGATTGCTTGAGCCCAGGAATTTGAGGTTGCTGTGAGCTAGGCTAACGCCACGACACTCACTCTAGCCAGGGCAACAGAGTGAGACTCTGTCTCAAAAAAACAAAATTACTTCAAATATGTCTGCTTTCCTCCATCTTCATTGCTAGCAGCCTCCTGTAGTTTACTGTCATTTTTCACTTGACCTACTGCATCAGCTTTCTCATTGGTCTTCCTTTCTTGACTATGTGTAGTCCACTTCTCACACAGCAGCAGATATAAATTGGTTCATGTCACTCCCCTGCTTAAAATCCTTTAATAATCCCCATTACACTTAGAATAAAATCCAAATTATTTATCTTAGCTTATAAGGCCCTTCAAATTAGGGCCTTTACCTGTCTTTGCAACCTTATTAACCCTTTCGTTCACTAAATTCCAGCCACGCAAGTCATCCTTCTATTCCTTAAACATGCTGTAAATTCTTTCATACATCAGGGTCTTTGCAATTGCTACTTGCTTTCTTTCATCCTTCCTCTCATCCAGCTAGTTCTAGCTCAGATGTTACCACCTTAAAATCCGTTATTATTCTAGCTAAGATAGTTTATGCTTTCCTTTTATGCTTTATTTAGCTTCTTGGTCATTTCCTTTATAGCACTTGCCATAAGTTTAATTATTTCATCTATTGATTTACTTATTTTTTTATCTATCTCCCTTATTAGAAAAAAGCAAGCAATTAATTTTAAATATGTTAAGATGGAGCTGACCTAGGGGAACATCATAGATTGAAGCCATCTAGTAGGCTATTGTCTAGAACTGAAGCTCAGAGAGAGGTATTAGATACAGAGTTTGGGAAATTACCTGCACATTAATAGTAAATGAAACTGTGATTTGGGTAAGAGAAAGTTTTGAGTGAAAAGGAAACAGAGAATAGAGTAGAATCTTCAAGAACTCTAAAATTTGAGGGACTAGAAAAAGAAGCTACAAAGGAGATTGAGAATGAAGGTGTGTTGAAGATCAAAGGAAAGGTGGGTATAATGGCAGAAAAGCCAAGGGAAGAGAGTCTTTTAAAGGATGAGCTGTTAACTACGTCAAAATCCTGAGCAGTATCCATTAGAGTTAACAACAAGGACATAGTAACCATGGCATGAATAGTTTCAGTGGATTGGCAGGAGCAGAAGATAGATTGTAATAGATTGAGGACTGAATTGGAGTGGGGCACACACCTTTCATCATAGTGGCTCAGGAGGTTAAGGTGGGAGGATCATTTGAGGCCAGGAGTTCAAGACCAACCTGGGCAACATAGCAAGACTCCATCTCTACTAAAAATAAAAAAAATTAGCCGGGTGTGGTGGTTCATGCCTGTGATCCTAACTGTTCGACAAAATCAGAGATGTACCGTAGTGAGTTTATAGAAAGCCAAGGAGTCTGGCTGTGAAGGTAAGTGCAGAGAGCAATAGCTGAAAGAGGAAGGTGAAAGATTTGCTTTGGGAGGGTTGGGGGAAACTGAACTTATTCTATGCTGATGGAAAGAAGCCAGTAGAGGGTGAAAAGTTGAAGAAACAGGAGTGAGAGGGAGTAATTGATAGAGTGCATTCCCCAAGAAGGTGAGAGAGAATTTGTTCCAGAGCACTGGTGGAGGGATTAAATTTAGATGGGAAGAGAGAGTCTTCTCTCTTCCATTAAAATAGGAGGGAGAGAGGAGAGGATGGTTGTGGGTAAGTTTATAGATTTAGTGCCAAGAAGTTGAAAAAAAATTTTCCAACTGATGGTTTTAGTTTTTTCTATGAAGTAAGGTACTGAGAATAAAGGATAAATGTTATAGTTGGATATTCGAGAAGATGAAAGAATATTTGGCAGCTAGTCTGAAGACAAGAAGAAAGGACTGAGTGAGGAAATGTGGCAGAATTTCTAGGTTGTGCTGACCTGTCTGTGTGCCTGGGTTGTTTGCAGCAGCAGAACAGCCCAAGCATCGGCACAATGATTTGGTAGTAGTAGTCTTGCATGTCTGAATATGTACA
Source organism: Avahi laniger (assembly GCA_963575035.1). Lineage (NCBI taxonomy): Eukaryota > Metazoa > Chordata > Mammalia > Primates > Indriidae > Avahi > Avahi laniger. The sequence goes on along the minus strand of CAUYSK010045345.1, from coordinate 32,498 downwards.
GCTTCTTGTAAGTCTTCACTGAGGGTGACATTAAGACTTCCTCTTGAAACCAGGTGTAAACTCCGATTAACACTGCAATGTTAGCATTGCTTTAAGAAGATACATTGAATTCTCTTTGACATTCTCTCTCTCTGCTAGACTTGACAGAAGATTTTGGCCTAGAGCATCTTTACCTTGTAGAGTACTGTACTTAGAAGCAAAGTTGAAGTGATTTATGGAGCTCATAAGTGGTATTTATAATACCTGCAGATAAGAATTGACTCATAAGCTTTAAAATCAGAGCTTGGCTGGGCTCAGTGGCTCACTCCTCTAATCCTAGCACTCTGGAAGGCTCAGGCGGGAGGATCGCTTGAGGTCAGGAGTTCAAGACCAGCCTGAGCAAGAGTGAGACCCCTTCTGTACTAAAAATAGAAAAATTAGCCAGACGTGGTGGCATGCGCCTATAATCCCAACTACTCCGGAGGCTGAGTTAGGAGAATCCCTTGAGCCCAGGAGTTTAAAGTTGCTGTGAGCTAGACTGACACCACAGCACTCTAGTCCAGGTGATAGAGGGAGACTCCGTCTCAAAAGAAAATAAAAAAAATCAGAGCAACTTTGCCTTAGAGTCATCCAAAGCAAGTGAACACAGCAGCATAGTCAGTCCTCATTATTTGTAGATTCTGTATTTGTGAATTTGCCTACTTGCTAAAATTTATTTATAACCCCAAAATAAATACCTACAGTTCTTTTGGGGTCTAGACATGCACAGAATGGCAAAAAATTTAATTCACCTGACATGGATGTCCCCATCTGTGGTCAAAGTAACGCTCTACCTTCTTGTTTCATCTCTCAAACAAATGCCCTTTTCATGATTTATTTAGTGCCACATATTTTTTAATTTTGTGCTTTTTTTGTTTTGGTGATTTCACTGTTTAAAATGGCCCCTAAGTGTCATGCTAACGTGCTGTCTATTCCTAAGGACAAAAAGTCTGTGATATGTCTTATGGAGAAAGCGTGTTAGGTAAGCTTAGTTCAGGCACGAGTTACAGTGCTGTTAGCCGTGGGTTTAATGTTAATGAATCAACAATATTTTAAAGATAAGGTATCTTTAAACATAAATACACATAAAACAATATTATCTCTTGACCACTTTTAAAAAATGCAAAGAATCACGTGAGCCTAACCTTTGAATTTCCCCTAGGAGCAATGGTTCAGTATTTTCAGTGTTAGTGGCAACTTTATAGAATGGAGCTACCTCAAACAATAAAAATCTGTCTGGGCACAGTGGCTCACGCCTGTAATCCTACCACTTTGGAAGGCCAAGATGGGAGGATCCCTTGAGGTCGGGAGTTTAAGACCAGCCTGGGAAACAGAGTGAGATCCAGTCTCCACCAAAAAAAAAAAAAAAAAAAAATTTAGCCAGGCTTGGTGCTGTGGGCCTGTACTCCTAGCTACTTGGGAGGCTGAGTCAGAAGGATCACTGGCCCACGAGTTCAAAGTTGCAGGGATCCTGTCACTGCACTCCAGCCTGGGAAACAAAGCAAGATTCTGTCTTGAAAAAAAAAAATCAGTGTAGTATTTTATATATTTATCTCCAAGATATATTTAAAAATATCTTACAGACATTAGCTTATTCATCAACACAACTTCCAGAAATTGGCTGCTGCAGAGTGGGTTATTTGTTATTTGGGGGATGAGGGAAAAATTCACTGAATAGGTTGTCTTTAAGGTTGATATTCTAGGACAATTTTTGCTTCTTATTATATTTTTGCTCCTTAAATATACAATATCCTGTCCTTCGATGTAAAAAGATCTGCTTGCTAATCATGGTTATGCTTAATTGATTTGTTTTGGAACTCATTGGAATATTGCCTATTTGACTTTCATGGGAAAAGATGAAAAGGTAAAGCAGTCAGAATTTTCTGATAGAAAAATGCCAGATAAAGAGAAATAATCCTAGTGGTTATTATCACAAACATAAAATCAGTAATGATATAAGTTGCTATACACATGGAATGAATGTGCTATGTTGAAAATGGCTACTCACCTATATATTACAGGAACTTTCCTCTCCTTCAAGTCTGTACCCAGACCTTTGCCTAGATCTGTCCAGTTCTTCATTTATATGATTTCGTAAATTTGTGCTCTTTTTTCATTTGTATGGTCATAATCTGGAAATCCAGGCTTTAATCATCTTCAAGGTTGATCTTAAAGTTGCTCTTATTTCTTTCAGTCACATTCTCCCTTGAATATATCAGTTACACAGTAGTAAGTCATCTTCCCTAAGCATATTTTCATCACATCATTCTGCAAAGATTACTGCCCTACTTAGAAACTTTCGGTGGCTGCTAGTTGTCTATTTTTAAATTACTATAAACCAATTGTCTTTTCATGCTCTTCAATTCTCCTACAGCCCTTCCTCCCTACTCCCCATAATTGATGTCATTGTTTTATAATTCATCACATGTGCAGGGGAACCTTTTAGATTTGAAGCCCCTCATCTTACTACCATCAAATCTGTAAAGCTGCCTGAATCTATCTGGTTTTTTTCCCCTTTTGTTACAAAGGAAGAAGTATTAGGACATAGACAGCTTTGAGGGGTGGGTATTATTCTGTCTACCATATATTTCTATTCTTTTTTTTGTACCCTTTCAATATAATAGCAATACATCCTCATTGCAGAAAAATTAGACAACAGACCAATAGCTCAGGAGCTCTTTAGTCCCTGTTGATCTCTTAATGGAAATAGAGATATTTAGTTCATGTTGATTAAGAAGGGAGGGTCTCTGAACACTTAAGACATTTAAGGCCCTCCAGAAGTCTGTCAGAAGTCACAGAAAAGAAAGTATCACTTTTGAAATAAAATCAGTGGGGAAAAGGAGTGCTTTAAGACTTTGGGCAAGTTATTTAATTTCTCTAGGTCTTGGCTTTTTAACCTTAAAATAACAATACCGAATTAGCTGATTTTTAAAATTATTGTCTTTTTTTTTTTTTTTTGAGACAGAGTCTCACTCTGTTGCCCGGGCTAGAGTGCTGTGTGTCAGCCTAGCTCATAGCAATCTCAAACTCCTGGGATCAAGCGATCCTCCTGCCTCAGCGTCTCTAGTAGCTGGGACTACAGGCATGTGCCACCATGCCCGGCTAATTTTTTCTATACATTTTTAGTTGTCCAATTAATTTCTTTGTATTTTTAGTAGAGATGGGGTCTCACTCTTGCTCAGGCTGGTTTCGAACTCCTGAGCTCAAACAATCTGCCTGCCTCGGCCTCTCAGAGAGCTAAGATTACAGGTGTGGGTCACCACGCCCGACCTTCACCCGACATCTTGCCAACTTACTATTACTTCTTCAAGCATCTCGACAACTTTTGCAAGAAAAATGCTTCCACAACCAGCAGGATACAGAAAACATTTTCCAAGAGTTCATGGAATCCCAAAGCACGGATTTTTATGCTACAGGAATAAAAAAACATTTCTCCTTTGCAAAAATGTGTTGATTTTAATGATTCCTATTTTGATTGATAAAGATGTGTTTGAGTCCAGTTATAACGATTTAAAATTCACAGTCTGAAACTGCAGTTACTTTTGCACCAACCTAATCACTATAATCTTAATGGGTATGCTGATTGAATCAGAAACAAAAATATAGGGGATGTTAGAGGAGATCCTATTCCGTTTCTCATATTTACATGAGGAGAGATTTTTTTTTTCCAGTACATACTCTTCATTTCTTGCCTAACCCCTTTTTATATTCAATAGAGGTAAAATGAACAATCTGGTTGGTGAGTCATGACTATTTCTTAACAATTCCAGTTTAAAAGAAATAATATATCTGCATTTTTGGGCAGCAATGGGGGAATTTTAGTCTTTTTCTCTGTCTTTCTCTCTCTCTCTGTCTCTTTTTTCCTATTGATCCCCAACAAGTGTATTTATTTTGCAGAATCAAGCTACCTCTCTGGTGGGCAGTACCAAATTTTTCACTGAAGACTAGATTGCAAATTTGCTCACACTTATTTAAGACCTTCAGGTGAAACATTCTTCATAGTAAAGGTAATAATTTGATTCTCCATCTGTTTATGTTTTCTCGTACAGAATTGGGGATAAAAAGAAGGGTTCTATGTAATGGGCTTCCTTGAGTCCATCCTAAAGTTAACCATTGCATTACATCTCTTCACACAACATATTCAGAGCTCAATGAAATGTAAATATATCCTAAATATATCCCTTAGACATGTATAAAATCCTACATCATTTGCCAACCTCTTTTTTAAATTGCCATGTTTTACAAATTTAAGGATCAAATATTTCCATTTCCTCAATACTTTTAAAAACAACTTGCTTATATTTCACTATTTTTTTTTATTATCTTTAGGACATTTGTTGCCAGATTTTTCTCTTCAGTTTTTTTCTGAGAACAATTTCTCTCAGATGTCTGACAAAATTGTGTCCAACTTAGCACATGTCTGTTGTTTAAAAAAATCTACAGTAGGCCTAAAGTTTAAAAAAAAATTCTTTAGGTGCTCAACAATAATGTAGGGAATCACTAATACTAATCACTATCACTATAAAATCACTAGATTTTATAGGAAAATATCTCATTAAAGACTTACGTAAAAAGTCATCTTCCCTTTTTGTACAATTAAGAAATATATAAGTTTAGTCTATTGATTTGCACACTAACCAAATTTCTCTGAATAATTGATATTTTTGAAAAAGAAAAATTTAATATAATTTGAAGAAAATGTAGTCAAATGAACTGTGATAAGAAAGATACTTCACCTGTGACTATCCCTCTATACCATCACCAACACCAAAATACTACATTAAGTATTCAATACCAAAACCATTTAAGGCAAAATCTTACTGTTGGGTACCAAATTATTCCTATCAATATAGTAATTAGGCATTATTTATATCTGATTTCATTCTTTTATCAGTTAAAATATTGAAATTTTTATATTAGAGTCAGAAACATATGCTAGTTAAGTAAAAAATATGTTCTTGAAATGGTTTTATATTTAAGTTTGAAAATTGTTATGTCTCAAGAACTGATAAACTGTCACAAACTGATCAAGAATTGAAATATGTGACATTTGAATATTTTACTAACATATGTCTGGTTTTCATCATTTTGTGCCGTCCTAGATATCCGTATGAAGCTTCGGAAAGTTTGTTGTCTTTTCCTAAGTTGTGAATCTGTTTTATAGGGTTTTAAAGAAACATTTCAGAAAGAACACAGAATTGTAACTTCAAATGAATGAAAACTATTAATATTTTCCTTAACTTGGTTATGGTTTCTATATAGATACTAATTTTCTTTAGGAAATATAAAGCACTATTCTGACAATTTCAAGAGTATTATACTTCATATAATAAATAAAGTTAAAATGAAAATATAATGAGTAAAATTACCTATCCTCTGTTCTTTATTCACAGTATTCTGACTACACTGGTCATTTCTTTGCTCCTTGGACTCACAGTGTTATTAGAATTAAGCACTTGTTACTCTTTTCCCCAGACTCTGTTTTATTATTCATCGTCTTAACACAGATGACACCACCTCAGGAAGGCCTTCCATTATTGCTATCTTATCTAAATTGACTACTATGGCCGTAAACTAATCTATTATCCTGTTTTGTTTTCTTCACAATGCTCTCTTGTTTTTCTTTTTTCTTTTTATTTTTAACACATCACATTTTTCTATTTATAACTCACCTGACTAAAATACATATTCTCTGACACTAGGGATTTTATTTTTTGTTTTTTTCATAGCTATATTCTTAGCTCCTAGTGCAGTACTTGGAAAATATTAAATACAATAAATATTTATTAAATTAATTAATGTATAGGTAAAAGCTTGAATAAAATCAACAGACTATTTTTATAAATATTGTAAATAGGCTCTGTTATCATTCTTTTTGACAAACTAAGAAAATAATACTTAGAAAGATTGAGTAAACTTCCAGACACTACACTAGGCTCTGAGATACACAGGACAAATGAACAAGGTAAATACAATGCCGTTAACTGCTTATATTCTGGTGGAAGGTATAATTAATCACACTCTCATGGTTAAGGGAGATCTGTGCTATGAGAGAATTATGTTCAAAGTGCTTTGCAAACCCTTAGGAACATCACTAAAGCCAGCTAAGAAATTTAAAGATGGCATCTCAAAGGACATTATATCAGAACTGAATCAGGAAAAATGATAGGCAAACACGGGAGGTTTGAGTAAATGTTTCTCCAGAGAAAGCTTCATGAGCAAAGACTGGAAGGTAAGAGAGTGTGAGGAATTCAGAATGATACAAGTAGCTGAATGAGGCCCAGGGTGCAAGAGGCCAGAAAAGATAGAGACACTAATCAGGTATGGAAATATAAAATACTTGTATGGAATAACATTTACTTAGCCTTTAAATTATCAACTTAGAAGCTTATTATATTTGTTTTTATATATTGTACGTATTTATTATTTATTTTTATGTCAATGATCAACTCAATCATTAACTTAATCAATCAGTTGGGTACTTATGGATGACTTTGTTATTGTACCCACAATGTGATTAAGTGGCTTATTAAATTAATATGAACTAAAAATCTTGTAAAAATTAGGTGTACGTGTGTATACTTACAATTATACATATACTTGAATACATGATTATTATATATGTGTGTGCACTTTTGTGTATATCTCCGAAAAGAAGAAAATAAAAATCTACTATTAAGTGAAGAGAATTAAACCATGAAGGAACATTGCAAAACACTAATCCTAAATTTGTTGCAATTGTATTTTCACTATATTCAGAAAATTGTCAAGAAGAAATCATTAAGAAAACAATTAAAGTGACATGCATTATTTATTATTGTGGTATTAAAAATGTTATGCAATCCCAAACTAAATTGTGTAAAGCATTTTAAAAAATACAATTTAAACATAGAGCCTAATGAATGTGCAACTTCACTGCTTTCAGTCTCAGTAGGAAAAAATGAATAATACAGTACTCTACAATAATGTAACACCTAGGACTGCTAATGAATACCAGAGTAAAGACACAATCTCCTTATGACATAGCAATAATAATTTTAGTTAATATTGGCATCACACAAGAGTAAAAATAAGATAAATTTGAAAATTGAATCATATGTATTAAGATCTATCAACATCGAGATTATTCAGTTTAATGTTCATTATTAACAAGGCCAACTCTTTGTATATATCATTGGTTAAACAGAAGAGAGAGAGAAAGAGAGAGAAAGAGAGAGAGAGAGAGAGAGATAAAGAAAAGCTGTGAGTGACAAAACACTCTTCAGCTCTCATACCACAACTATCAACACAGGGATTTTCTGTGATCAGATATGTATGGGAAGTTCCTTACATACCAGGAAAGTGTTGGTGGGCAGTGGACACTAGCTGGTGTCCTCCAATTCGATTCAATTCTGACACTGCCTTGGAGATACTTTTAGATCCCACAGGTGGAGGCTTTAGTCCCACAAGACTACTCCTCACTTCTATTGCCAATCACAAGCCCTACCTGTGCTTCTGACTGATCAGCTGAAAATTGGGATTTATACCATCCGCTTCTTGGGTTTGATTCATTTGCTAGATGGGCTCACGGAGCTCAGGAAAATGCTTACATTTACTGGTGTATTATAAAAGATATTACAAAGACCACAGAGGAAAGAGACGTATAGGGCAAGGTTTGTGGGAAGGGGCGTGGAGTGTCCCTCCCCTACCCAGGCTCATCACTCTTTAGGAAACCTTCACATGTTCTGCTATCCCAAGTCTCTCCTTTTGGGTTTTTATTGAGGCTTCATTAAGTAAGCTGATTGATTAAACCATTGACTATTGATGATCCACTTAACCTTCAACCCCCTCTTACCTCCCCAGAGGTTGAAGGGTAAGGTTAAAGGTCCCAACCCTGTGATCCCTTCAGGTGATTAATTTGCCTCATCCTGAAACTACCTAAGAGCTGCCAGCCATTAGTCAACTCATTAGCATGTAAAAATACATCACTTTGGAGATTCTAATGATTTTAGGAGTGGTATACCTAGAAATGCAGTCAAAGACCAAATATATGTTTTATAATACTACAATAGCCGAGGCAGAAGACAGCCATAAAATTAATAAAAATCAATAATCAAATATAATAAATTCATAATTTTTAAAGAAAATAATATGTTATAATAAATTTTAATGATGATCGTAATGTGTAAGAAGTTAGTCGATGTCAAATTAGGAAAAAACATGACCAATATTTTCTGATATATATATTAATTTCCTGATAAGAATGTTACAGTCTTCAAGGCTCTAAAGCTGCGGTGCCCCGCTCCTGTGCTGCAGAATGGTGCTGGTCCATGGCTTGCTAGAGACTGGGCCACAGAGCTCCGCCACCACCCACGTTTCCCCCCATCTGTGGAAAAATTGTCTTCCATGAAACTTAGGAAGTGGAGGCCACACAGCAAGAGGTGAGCAGAGGGCAAGTGAACAAAACTTCAACTGTGCTTTTAGCTGCTCCCCATCTCTCATCTCTGCCTTGAGCTCTGTCCCACCCCGTCCATGGAAAAATTGTCTTCCATGAAACTGGTCCCTGATGCCAAAAAGGTTGGAGACCACTGCTCTAAAGCAAAACTTCTTCACCAAATTTTGTTTGAGAATAATCTTGGATTCTTGAAAAAAATACATCGCCATAGCTATATCCTAACCTTGTGAATTAGGTTATCCTGGGTAGTTACTGCACACTTTTATTATAAATATTCTCAAAGGCCCACTGGTTTTTTTGTTATTAGGCCTGACTTAAGAACCACTGTTCTGAGGATCTGTTTTCTTATGTCCAAGAGAAATTGCAAAGATGTCTAGTGGAGAAACTGCTGCTATAATTCTAAAATTTCTGAGTGACTGATTTGCAATTGATAATATTGACAGTGTTGATGGCCAAAATATTTGGATTATTTTGCCTTTGTATGCCTATATAATTCCTTGTGACATAATTAATTTTCCATTTATAATATTATTTAATTAATTGTTATAAGCAATCTAATTTAGATTGAAGAATTAATTTCTATTTAATTTAATTCTCTACATCTGAGTCAATATATGTAGTTGTGTTATCATCTTTTTCACCAATTATAGTCACACATTGCTTAACAACAAGGATACATTCTGTGAAATGTGTCTTTAGGCAATTTCGTCATTGTAGGAACATTATGGAGTGTACCTACACAGACCAAAATGGTCTACTCTGCTATGTATGTAGGCTATGTGGTATAGCCTATTGCTCCTAGGCTACAAACCTGTGCAGCATGTTACTGTATTGAGCACTGTAGGCAATTATAACCCAATGGCAAGTATTTGTGTATCTAAGCATATCTAAACATAGAAAAGGTACAGGAACAATACAGTGTAAAAGACAAAAATGATACACCTGTAAAGAGCATTTACCATGAGTAGAACTTGCCGGAATGGAAGCTGCTCTGGGTGAATCAGTGAGTGAGTGGACAGTGAATGTGAAGGCCTAGAACTAGTGTACAGTATGTACACGACTGTAGACCTTATAAACATTGTACATTTAGGCTACACCAAATTTATAAAAAAAAACTTCCTTTTTTCTCTCTTCAGTAATAAATTATTTCACTTACTATAATGTTTTTACTTTATAAACTTTTAATTTTTTTAGTTTTTTGACTCTTTTCTAATAATACTTAAAATACAAACAGATTATATAGCTGTACAAAAATTATAATGTTCTCTATTTATATCTTTATTCTACATGTTTTTTATTTTTAAATTTTTTTAATATTTTAAAATTTTTTGCTAAAAATGAATACATAAACACACTATTCTAGGCCACAGGGTCAGAATCACCAATATCACTGTCTTGCACCCCAGATCTTGTCCCCCTGGAAGGTCCTCAGAGGCAATAACATGCAGGGAGCTGTCTTATAACAATGCCCCCTTCTGGAATACCTACTGAAGAAACTGTCTAAAACTGTTTTACAGGTCACTTTTTTTATAAGTAGAAGTATACTCTAAAGTAGCAATAAAAAGTATAGTAAATACATAAATCAGTAACATAGTCATTTGCTATCAATATCAAGTACTATGCAGTGTGCATATTTATATGTGCTATATTTTTATAGGATCGGCAATGTGTAGGTTTGTTTACACCAGCATAACCACAAACATGTCAGTAATGTGTGCTCTATGACATTACAAAAGGTATGACATCTCTAAGTGATAGGAATTTTTGAGCTCTATTATAATCTTACGGGATCACCATCATATATGTGGTCCATCATTCATCATTAACTGAAAAGTCTTTATGCAGCACATGACTGTATATTTAATCAGAAATACTTCATGAATCTTCTTTGCTGAACTCCAAAACTTTTACAGAAATGGTGCACGCATTATGTAACCATTAGAAATATACTGGTGTAAACACCTGAGATGAAAGCTATATACCATCCTAGCTCTATAATTTTCATTTTCACCAACCGAATGAATTGTGATGATTGTAAGTTATTCTCTAACCTAAACTGTTAAGGAAATACACAAAGAAGTAATAGCCACCATAGATCTTTGCTGAGATCTCTTTAAATGTTTTACCTTCATTTCCTCATTTAATCTTCATAGCAATATTGCAAGTCATTTATTATCACCATCATTTTAGAGATAATAAAACTGAAGCTCAAAGGTATATACACTAAACAGCTCAAGGTCATTCAATTAGTAAGTGGTAGAGATGTGATTCAAGGCAAAGTCTTTTGTTAAAGCTAATGATATCTTTCATACAGTCTTAATTTTGTGACACAATATAGATTTCAAAATATGGGATTAGCATTTTTAAAGATGACTGTAAAAAATCTCCAAGGAACGCTGAAGCTATCTCATAAAATGTAATTCTACAAAGAGGAATGTCCTTCTGGAACAGGAAGATATACAGCGTCTCAAACACCTGAGACACATTGACAGGTTGTCAGCTACTATCACAGCTACTATCATACTCCTCTCTGTAGAATTTATAAAAATGGTTTTTCATTGGTTGTGTGGAGCAGAATCATAGAGCTCTAGCCTGTATTTGCCATATGAGTTGCCTATAAACTGATGGATTGATTTTAATTAGACCTTGGCAGCTTTTTTTACCCTCTGAGGTATTATTCTTGCTCTGTTTCAGACCTTTTCCTTGAACTCTGCCTTTGGACACTACCCTTCTTCTAAAGATATGGCCCTGGGGCTCTAGATGGGCTGTCAGTCATAACTTTGTTGGCCATGACCAATATGGTGTTTCAAACCCTTTAGTAATTTTGCCAGTTCAATTTTTTAAAAAAATACCTTAGTCGTCTAGAAAACTAACCTATATTGTAAGCACTTAACTTGAAAAAATGAACTCAATTGATGCAAATAATGCTTTTACTAATTGAAATAACTATATTATTAACTATAGTGTTTTTACACAGAAGCACTAGGTTTTTGCACATATGATTCCACATTCTATTTCATCTACCTAAGCATTGTCATATGTGTACATACTCAGAAATAGATGGGACCTGAGAAACATTAACCATGTTCAAATTAAACAATGATGAATGCATTAAGAGAGATATTCTTAATTTCACAATGTCTGATGTTGTAATAAATTTGCCTCATTTCTTGTACCATTATTTCTATTACTATTATCAGTAGCACTATTTATACATATTTATATACTAAATTTGATGAAATATGGTAAAATTCCTGTTTTATTTTTCTTTCTGATAAATATTATGCTACTTCTTTTTCTCATTATCTCATTTGCCTAATCCTTTTAACAAATTCCCTTCAACAAATAATATATGTATCATGGCATTTGGTCTGATGTTTGACACAGAATAATACTATGTATATTGGGAATCTTTGAGATTAAAATAATATATGGCATTTTAATTTCTTGTAATTATTTCAAAATGTTGTAGTATTTGATAACATTTTATTATTTTAGCACATAAGCAAGTTTATTAAAAAATTACTAGACATAATAATATAAAGGAAATGCTAAATTAATCTTAGATGATGAATGGGCATAATTATCAAGAAAATAGTATGACAGTAGCAATTGTTTCATTTTTCATATGTCATAAAAATTTTTTAAAATGTTCCCTCTAGATTAGTTTTACCGTAATTTCCAGCAACATCAAAAAAAAAAAAAACCCTCCATTTTACTTTATTTGTAAGTATATAACATTGGTCTAATTCTAGGAAAGGCAATATTGCTCACAAGCATATGTTTCTACTACATTAATAATTAGTATTAGAAATTATGCAGATGAAATTATTTTCTACAATTCAATATTAATATAGTACCTAATTAACCATTTATAAAATGAGATTAAAATAATATTATAAAAAGTATACCTCCACTTCCTCATTTAACAGATTCACTTTTACACATACTATATTTGAGTTTCTCCATTCTGTTATATTAATATTTAAAGTTAGCATTGGAACAGAAAATCTTTAAAATATTTCATATCAAAAAAGGCATCATAATATTTTTCTTTATTGTGTGTGTACATCTGCACAGCTAGGAAATATGATGTTTCATATATCTCTTTCTAGTGAAACGGACTTGAAATTCTTGCAAGCCCAGACACATCACAAAATGAAATAGTAAGTTCATCCTCAGAAAAGAATACAACATTGAAACAGGGAGAAAGATTGTTGAAAGCAGTTGAGTATAGAAAATAGATTTTCTGTCATAAAGATCTTGACAGTAAATGTTGAAGCAGTAGAAATCATAAATAATATTGATTTTTATGTTATACATTCTGAGGTTTTTTATAGAGCTCAACCAGATTATAATAAGATAACATAAAACTTTCCTAAGATACTGTATCTGTTGTAACTTTTCTTTCCCATGAATAGTAAAACAACTCTCTCTCTCCACACGCACAAACACACACAGATACACGCGTGCGCGTGCGAGCGCAAATTCAAGCACATTTTTGCAATATAGACATATATTTTATTTATTTTCTTTCCCAATTCTCCCAACTCTAAATGTTTTAAACATAATTTCCTGTGTTTCAGGTAGAGAGGATCATAAGGAGAGTATAGGATGACTTCATTGTCTTTAACTGTAAATAATTACAATGTAATCATTTTATTTATGACACCATAAATCTGTATATATAAAGTCTTAAGTTATCAAACTTAAAACATAAATAATAGAAAATAATACAAACATAGAATTCAATTTTAACAAATTACGATTGCCTTTATAAACTGTGACAAACACCAATGCTTGACCCGAGATTTTTCTTCCTTAAATTCTGGAATTCTTTTGAGAAAATTTTATCTACTACTTCATGACCCAGATTAAGAAATATAAAAATTTATAAATCTATTTATTTTATTGAAAATTAAGCTATAGTGGTGCATATTTCACATATTTCATTTTGTGCATCGGTACAAGCTCAGAAATATATATCTTCACAGTGGTTGATATATGAAATATAAAAATTTCTATTTAATATAAATAGTTTCATGTAAACATTCTACCCTTATCCAAAATTACATAGAAAGCTTTCACATTAGAACCACTTCAATAAAAAATAAAGATTCCCACAATTTTCAGTGTGAAGGATGTTTAACCATTCAAGAGATATTTGTGAATCACCTGTATTTTACAAGCCATTCTTCTATGGACACTGGCTATACAAAGGTCAACAAAACAACGTTTCTTTCCTGACAGAGGTTTATTGTCAGAAGCAGCAGGTAAGAAGAAAATAATAAATAATTTAAAAAATTAAATAAGAAAATATGGCAAGTGACAATACTTGAATGATGGTGAATGAATATGGAAGAAGTGTAGACAGGCTAGAGGAAATGAAGTCTTATATAACTTGCTTCCAGAATACCTGTCTGATAATGTAGCATTTAAACACACACAGAAGGAATCCAAGGGGTTGCACATGTGACTTTCTGGTAGGATGGTGTTTTAGGTCATGAAAAGAACTCGTGCAAATGCTGCGAGGCGGGCCAAGACATGCTTGGAGGCTCACATGTGTAGCAAGGAGAGTGGTGTGGTTGAATCAAGAGGAGGCACGATCGCAAATGACATCAGAGAGATAGTAAGGCACCAGAAACGTCATAGGCGTTTGTAAAATTTGGATTTTGTTCTGTATGCTGTGGGAAGCCATAACAGGGTTTGGAACAGTAGGATGAGGTTACTGACTCATATTTTTAAAGGATTATTGTGGCGCATGGAAAGGAGAAAATCTGCAAGTGTAGAAGAAGGCAGGTTAGAAGATTTTTTTTTTTTTTTTTTTTTGAGTCTGGGTTAGGCATTATGGTGGCTCTAATTAGATTTAGAGCAGTGGAGATTGTGAGAATGTTTGGCTTCTACATCTATTTTAGAGGTAATGCTGAAAGGATTAGCTAATGAATTGGAAAGAAATCGGAGAGAAACAAAGCAATTAGGAAGGATGTCAAGGTCAAAATGACCTAAAAAATATTTCCCTCCTCATGGCAATTTGATAGTGACGTTGGAAATTACTTACCCTGACATGTTGAGGTTTACTGACACATGGGCTGAATACATTCTGTTGTGTTTTTCAAAGGAAATTAATATCAAAGAGACAACTGATAGACTAATAGAAGTAGATGACATTTTTTATCATTGCAGCATTTGTGTTAAAAATTTTAACACCAGTCAGTGTGATTTTAGAAGACACAAGCTGTCTCTGGAAACATATCTTTATTATTTCAATGGTAACTTACTCTGAAGATATTTCTTGAGCTCAGGAAATGTTTGATAAACAGAAACCCTGAAAACTTGAAAACCTTGACCAAGATCTTTTTCTTTTACTATATCTAATAAGACATAAAAAGATAGAAGACACTCATTTTAAGTTAAATAGCTTGTTCATATAGAGGACAGCGGTTACCTGACACTAGACTAATTTATAAATAGTTGTATAAATGATAATATTTGTAGGTATGCATTTCATGCATGATGTTCAAAAATACTGTATTTACTGAATGTCTGCTATGTGAAAAGCTCTGTGATTAGTGGTGCATCTCCAATGGGGAGAGAAAAGAGAGATAATATTTGTCCTAGGCTTGTAGAGATGATGTAGATATGTAGAATATAATATGTAGAAATGTAGAGAGTAAAGGCACATATTAATCCACAAATGTAATTGTAAAAGTAACTAAATGCTAAGAAAGCAACATATAATTTACAGAGAACAGGAACTTTTTTCTTCCCATTACCATTTCTTTGGCACCTCAAAGAGTATCTGATACTTTAAATCTCTCAATAATCATTTGTATAATTAATTAACCATGGCATAAAGTTATAAAATGGGAGCATTTTTTTCTTAGCCTGATAATGCTAGGAAAAAATAAGAAAATTCTTCCCAGAGTCTTGAGTTTATAGAACATACCTTCTTATTTAGGCAATCAAATAGTAATTCAATATATGGAGCACATTTTATTTGGAATATTTATAAGGAATAATAAAAAATGAAGAAGAAAAGCATGGTATGATCTGTTACTTTATGAAATTATAATTTAGCTGAGGAAGACCCACACAACAGGGATAACTTAGTGCACGGCATCCTAATTTTCCTATAGCAAATCTCCAAATATAACATTCGTTTAACTGTGACTTTATTTATTGCTCCTATAAATTGCACTTTCACATGACTGAGCACTCTATGGAGTGATTAAACAGAGCTTCTCATTGAAAACTTCACACCAAATGACCCTTGGAAAAGAAGTAATGTTTCCTGAGAGACAGAAGTAAAAATGAATTCTAGGGGAAAACATAAACAGATACACAAAAGTGAGAATGTGAAGATATACCCTTAAAAAGCAGTGAGTGATCTGTTTTGAGGGAAATCAAATATCTCTTAGAACATATGAGAAATAAGAATAGAGATGGTCATTCAGGCTGGACTTTAGAGAACCTCAATGTCTGCAAAGGAGCATGGACTTTGGATCATAAGCTGGGGTCACAAACTGAAGGGCTTTAAACAGCGAAAGACACGATCAAGGTTGTCTTTCTGAAGGTGATTGTGATGTGGATGGTTTTGATTGATTATAAAGGCAGATTTTTAAGTGTTGGAACAGCAGGAGCCCATTAAGCAAATCCAGTAGTCAGTTCGTAACATCTCATAACATTCTGAGTGGGCAGAGAGGTGAGAATAAAAGAGAAAGTGTGATGGCTCCAACTGAAGAGAATAATAAACAAAACAGAAGTGTTGGAGATGACATCCTGGTTTAACAATGTTGGTTGGAAATAACATGAACAAAGATAAGAAAATTAGGAGTTCTGTGTGTGTGTGGGTGGGTGGGTGGGTGTTCTCTCCATAAATAGAGTGAAGCTGAAAACATAAATATCTTCAAGAACATTTAAGAGGATATGTTTCCAAATGGTTGGATCGATTCTTGACAGATCTGCCCAATGACCAAATGGTACAATGGGGCAATAATCATACTGTCTTGCATTGTAATTGATTTAGTTTTAGAATAGATGACATTGGCCAAGAACCAAAATGTTGAATGTGAGAAAAATAGAACATTCACATAAATACAGAAGAAGGTGAAACAAGTCAAGCAAGGACTGATCCTGATTAGAGTCTAAGAGGGGAGATGCTAAATATGTGTGAAGAGTAAAACGGTGGACAACTTGATGTTGAAGGGAAAAAAAGGTAGAAGGTGAAATGTCTAAAAAATTTACAATTTGATTCATAGGCTTTTCCTGAAGTCTTATTGTTTTGTATTTATGCCAAAAATACAAAATGATATAACAGAGTTTGATGTCTTTGACCCACTGCTTGGATCAAAAAGCTCAAAGGAAATGTTCTATGGCTTCACAACAAGGTGTTGCTGTGTCATTTTTCAATCTTCACTTCTCAAAAACATACCCAACATTTCCTACTTTCATGTGAAATTTGGTTAATTGTCTATATAAGCACAGCAATTATGATCTTCCACTATTAAAGAGGAATGGGAACCTCTCCAGATTTTCATCTGATTCCTAAAATGGGTAGATTATACCAACAAGAGCCTACTCAAGACTTTGTCAGAGATTACCACGTGTTGTATCTTCCCCAGCAAAAGCCTAGTACAAAAATTGATAAATACAATAACAAGAATCTGAGGGACATGCGATGTGAGAAGAGTAAGGTGAGGTGAGTCTGATGAGGCAGGCCTTGGAGGACAAAGTGTTTAGGGAGTTAGTCTAAAGGTAATTGTAAATCATTTTTAGATTTCTAAATTGATCAGAGGAATAAAATGATTTGCATTTCAAATTTATTTTTGTTGATGAAAACTGTCTTTCAGGTATAGTTGCCTCTTGAACAACTTGGGTTTGAACTGTGTAGGTCCACGTATGGACGGATATTTTTTATGAAAGCCACACCGAGTGCGCCTGCTCCAGCTTCCTTTTCCACCGGCTCCCTCTTCTGGCTCTGCCATCCTTGATAGTACAGCAAAACCAATACAGCAAAACCAATGCCTCTTCCTCCTCCTCCTCCTCCTCTGTGCACTCATTGTGGAGACAATGAAGATGATCCATTTCCACTTAATGAATAGTAAATATATTATCTCTTATGATTTTCTTAACATTGTCTTTTCTCTAGCTTACTTTATTATAATAATACGGTATATAATATATATATAACACATATGTGTTAATAGACTGTTATCAGTAAGGCTTCTGGTCAACCACAGGCTATTAACAGTTAAGATTTTGAAAAATGGAAAGTTAGACTAAGATTTTCAACTGCTCAGGGAACAGCACCCCTAATGCCTGCATCGTTCAAGGGTCAAATGTATTTCTTTTAGGGCAATTGGCCACATTCCAACATGGTTTCTCAAAGTAGTTTTTCTTGTTTTAGATTCTTCATACCTTCATTGTAAAGATATTCACTTGCACATCACAGTTGCTCAATAAATGCTTGAATGACTCAAGGAGTGACTGAATTAATGATGACCAATACATTTTATTATGAACTTTGTTGGATCAAAGTTGAAGATTTTAATTGCTGATGTTTTACCTTAATATTCTCAAAAATTTTGTGAGAATTAAAACAATGTTATCATACATTATTATTTCAAATATGCTTTTAAAAAAACATGTTCAACCTGATTCTCAAACAACCTTACTAGAAAAGAGGAGTAAATTTCTCATTTATAGGTGAGGTATAATTAGAACTCCTTGGAAAAGTTCCTTGGCAGTGTCAGAGGTGAAATCTGGACAGGCTTAACTATATAGAGCATTTCTTCACTTCCAATTTGCTATTTTTCACTAAACCATGATTTTTTCATGCAATGGAAATGTCGAGCTGGACAGTACTATTAAATTTGACTTTTTCCGAAAGGCATTTACTTAGATTGTAACTCCCTGATTACCAAGGGAAACTTGAGTAACAGCATGGAAGACTCAATTAACTGACAGTTCCAGAGTTGAGAGTGATTTGGTGGCTTTTAGTAGACATTTTTCCTTAAGTGTTACCTCACTGCACAAGACAATATATGATAATGCTATTTCACTGACCTTAACCTGCTTCCTGCCATGGGCATAAATTAGGCAAGATTTTTGTCAAAACAGTACAGTCCTCTACGGTATAAGAGTTGAGAAGGAGTATCTTTTAAGAAAAAATAATGATAACTTGAGGACAGTTGGTTAAGAAAAGCCCAATGTTTTCAACTTCACTACTTAAATGGAAGAATGGAAATGTTTTGGGATATCTTTTGTTTTAATTTGAATAAATAAATCAATTTAATATTTAAATTTTAATGGGTAAATGGTTATATCAGTCTATATCCTAGTCAATATGTCATTGTTATGCCAGACTTCAGCTTAAGTGTCGTGTAAAGCCATCTCAGTATCGGTGATCTAAAATTTACCTTTCAATCTCTATTTTTATTGGATTTAGGAGATGGCCTATGCTTTTTCATTAGCAATCATGAGACAATACAGAGGCAGCTATGTTGGTGAGAAAAACATAAAATTCTGTTTTCACACTGAAGATTATTATTATGACAATATCTCTCCCTCTTCCACTCTCTGTCTCTCTTTGTTTCCATCTGTCTTTCTTAAAGTCAGTATCTTTCTTCATTATGAAATACGTAGAGATGAGTATCCTCACCAGGAATATATCTGTCACTATAACTTGTATAAAGAAACACATCTTCAAACAAATATGTCCTAATAATATAACACATACTTTTAGACTTAAGTATACAGAACATTTTTTTTAAATTTAAAATTGGAGCTATTTTCAAAATTAGATTTCAAACTTACAGATTATTCAAATTGAAAGAAACTGCACTCATCCACTTGAAATAAAATCCATTTTATATTAATATTTAAGATTTTTGCTATGTTTGTCTGTTTACTAAAGTATATGTATTTAGCCTGGTCATCTAATTACTTTCATCATGAGAAGAAGTAAGGATGTTTAAACATGATGCATGTGTGCACATTATTTTTTTTTTTTTGAGACAGAATCTCTCTCTGTCATCCAGGCTCGAGTGCCATGACATCGGCCTAGTAGCTCACAGCAACCCTCAGACTCCTGGGCTCAAGCGATCCTCCTGCTTCAGCCTCCCGTGTAACTGGGACTACAGCCACATGCCACCATGGCCGGTTAATTTTTACTATGTTTAGTAGAACCGGGGTCTCCCTCTTGCTCAGGCTGGTCTTGAACTCCTGACCTCAAGTGATCCTCCTGCCTCGGCCTCCCAGAGTTCTAGGATTGCAGGCATGAGCCACCGCGCCTGCCTGAGTGTGTACATTTTTAAACAACTTCAATTATTGAATTGTCTTATGTACATTTCTTTGTATGTGAGTGGAAGTCACATGTCACATCCTATTTTTGTTGCCACAGGACTTTTTTTCTGGCTACTTGTTGGAGCAAATTGATGTCTTTTGAGCACTACAGTTAGTACTGATATTCTGATGAGGTTTAATATTAATAATCAAGTCCTGATATTAGTCACCCACCACCTCCCTATCTTGAATACTATTATTTTTTATGGGGATGTATTTTGGTTCAGTATTGGACTGTTTGTGTCCTATGTATGCTATGGAGTTTTTACAGTGTAGCCAAACACAATAGTTGGTAAAAATTTTAAAAAGCCATATGGCATTCTTTTGCTAGTACTTAAAATTGCTGTAAAATAAAACAATCATTTACTATTTTAAATGAATTTGAAATAGCAGAGGTCTAGGTATTGCCATGATAATTTGCTTTGATTTTAAGCATAGTTCATGGGAGAAAAAAACAGACTAATGTGTGTCTACCTCAAAGCATCTGAACCTCAGCTCAGTTAAAAATACATATGGTTAATGTTTTGTTGTTAATTTAAGTGATTATGTGCCTGTCTTTCATTGAGATTAGGTTCATTTAAGGTTATTTCAAACTAAAACCTCTTGAGAAAAATATTGCTTGATTTTAATCTTAAACTTTGTAGTCCATTTTACCCACACTTACAAAACTAGTATTTTTTTTTGGTTACCCTCAGTAAACATGAAAACCACCCATAACATGTAACAATAGAGAGAAAGAGAAGCTTTAATACCATTTACGTGTTGTTTGTTTTTCTATCATTAATTTTTTTCCCTGATAGATTGATTTTTCTTTTATTCTTTTTTTTTATTCTTTTGTATCTTCTTTGAGCTAAATATGCTCACTTACTTTCAAGGTGGATAGGTAGACATAGATATTGCATATATATTAAAATTCATATTTTAACTTTTTCTATTTGTTTATTAAACAAATTATATAATATTTAAATATGTAAATACAAACTGCTTATATAAGTCATATCCTTAATGTAAGTCATTCTTCTTTAATATGATCTTCTCAAACCATTGATTGAATGCTTAAAATGTTATACTTTTACAAAAATAATTATAATATATAGATTCTGTGTGTGATATATATAATGCTGCCTCATCTTTATATTGTATTTTATTTATGCATTGCTATTGTAATTATTTAATTCTCTAAGCCATGTTCCTGAAATACATTGCCCAGTTGAATCACTCTACCATATCTAGAAGGTGATTATTGAATAAAAATAATTTCAGTATTACTTGAAAGTTGCAATCTCTCATGCCCCTTTGCAACTTTTGTACCACCTACCATATTCTTGGAAACTCACTTATTAAAATTTAATTTATTACTATAAATGTATCCATTCAGGCTTCTCCATTTAAAATACAATATATGTAATTATTTTGAATATATTTATCAAAATATACTAATCCAATGCTACTCTTGGGAAAAAGTACCAAGGATGCTATTAGTATGGTATGAAAAGTGGTGTGGACTAAGGTTGTGGAATTTTTCACAAGGAGGAAGAGGATACAGAAGGCAACAGAATGGAAAGGAGGAACTAGGCTTCCACACATTCACTGTGCAGACGACAGGTCTTTTTGGTAAAATGTAATCTTAGTTTGACATCGACGGCTTTTGACAATAATCTCCCACCTAACTTTTCACATATGTCCTTTGAATTTATCCCTGTATCCAACATACCTATAATTACAATTGAAAATGATTACTGAAATTCCCATGCCTTTTAATACTTCCTTAATATTTCCAAAGGACCTGCCCTCAGTCCAGTGTATTCTTTCCCTCTCTGATCATTTCAATGCCAACTGTGTGACACCTTTTTATATTTCTCCAGACAGATTTAATTGCTCCTCCCTCTGACTTCTCCTGTATATTTTATGGAATAGAAAAAGCACATAATTCCACTGAATTTTTACTGTGATTTTGCTGTCTTACCATCCAAAAAAAGGGCATCTTGGGGAATGTGAGAATTTAAATGGAATTATATCCACAAGACAAAAACCTTGGCCATTGTAAAATAGCCCTTTAACCAATCACAGGCAAACTATATTGGTGAAAAATAATTATATAGAATTTTGTAAAACCTTCTTCTAATATCAGTATCTTTATGATTTTTTGCAACATTTTGATGGAAAGAGGATTTACTTACAAATTGTCTTCATTGTGACTCCCCTTTTTGCTGCTAGAGCAACATGCTGTCTGGGTACAAGAAAATTTTCTAAAAGAGATTCAATAATTTAGCTCCACAAGCAACTGTCTTGATTGGAAAGCTACATTAAATGCATTATAATTTTGTATTGACTTGTAGGGGTGGGGAACCAAAAGGCTTGGAGACCATATGTTGATATTTTTTTGATATGTTAAAAAATATGCTAGTTTTGTTTTCTATTCCTTCTTAAATGTTTTTGGAGGTTGACTGGTACAATGGTTGATAAAAGCCTGAAATGTTGATGTTTAAGGGCTGTCGATTGCTGGCAGCAAAGAATCCCAACTGTGCTGACACCCGAAATAGTATCTCCACATTTTCTTCTAGGATCATCACCTTTGTTCTAAATAGTTCCCTCAGAGTGTGAACAGAAGTCATATGTTTTAGGTTTTCTGTCTTGGCACCCAGGAAATCAGTATGATTGAGTAAACATATTAAACTTTCTCTGCATTTCCAGCCTGAACAGATGTTAAGTACAAGCAGAACCACCTACATTCAACCCCAGAGAGTCCACATCCACAGACTGTTTCATTTTCCCTTTTCAATCTAGAAGCATAGATTCTTGCTGGCATGTATAAATGCACCATTTAAGGCAATCAAAAATGGCTCCACATCTCACTTGATTTCCACAATTGTTGCTCTAACGATAGACTACTGAGGAGAGAAACTTAATTTCCTTGGCATATCTTCCCGCATTGAAGCAACATGTTCGTGGAGAGCCAATATTCAGTAATTACAGCACAATTCCTCACAATTTCACAATTCACTAACAGTATGAATTTTCACAATGTAAAGCTGATTTTCCTTTAACCAAATAAAATATGAAAAGATAGCTGCAAGCAATCGGCAATCTAGATCATTAGATGATTGATGTGAAATTAGAGGACATTGAGAGTGGAATAGATTACAAACGTCAGGGAGCTCAGAAAACTTGTAAACTATATATTTCGAGGAAATATTTTGTTGATGCTCTTGCAGTTCTTGGTAGCAACCTACCAAATTAAAAAAAATGTCTTACAATAATTTACCTACTTGTTATTTCAAGTTATTATTTGCAATTATTTCACATCACAAAGCCTTTTCCAGAGAGTCCTCAACTTACTCACCAAAACAAAATTTTGAGTTCTAAAGTTCTGATTCCATGCCTCTCTTCATGCTATTTCTGTCACCTACTGAACAAAGACTCAAAAACCTGGTAATGACATAAAACATTATAGTTAAGTTTAATATTTTACTGCTGTGAGAATTGTGTAATCAAATGAGTTATAATATTGGAAGGCTAGTCCTTGTGAATAAGTGAAAATATGCAGACATGATATGCCACCAAGTCTATACCAGAGTAAGTAATCAGACCGTCTGTTTCTAAACATTATTTTGTAATAAAAGCTACTATGTACTGAGCACTCAAACCTACATAAGCACTATGCTGAACTCCTTAGCTATGATAACAATAAATGGTATAAATACTGTGACCTACATTCTCTCTGAATCACTGGTAGTCAAAACCTACGTACTCACATTCCATATCTTTATAGCAGGAGAAAGTTAAAAAAAGAGGCATAGTCACAAACATGTATGCACACACACACACACACACACACACACACACACACAGAGATCAGAATGTGAGAATAATATAACCTGATAAATTATGTAACGCAGCTTCACATTGTATATGGTATTACGGCACCACAGACTGCTGGACAAGAAGAGTGTTTCTATTCAAGTGACACTAAAGCACTGAAAGAGTTTAAAAATAGAACGAACTTGTTAGCCCCTCGAAAGGGAAATCTAAACTCAGGTAAGAAAATAGCATGTAGAAATTCACAAAGTTATGCAAGAACATGATATATTTCATATCAAGGATTATGAAAAAAAGAGAACTGGAAGATTCAAGAGTACAGCAGACCAATGAGAGAAGCTTGTGGGTGGATACTGCCATGGTATGTGGGCATGAGGAATAAGTGAATAATTTTACCTGGACGATAGATGTGGGAGGGTTAGAAACACTTGGCAAATATAACATATTTCTTATTTGTCCCAGCTGTCTTGCAATTAGGCAAGACCATGAAACAAGTTGTAGCCAAAGGGCTGTGAGCAGAAATCATGTGTGTCCCTTTGGATTAGTAGAAAACCCACCAGCATTCACTTCCTCTGCCAGGGCAACTATGGTAACTTGTTTTGAGACTGTAGAACCACGGGATAAAAGCAATCTCAATCGCTTTATTGCATAGCAGCCAGATACCCCAGGGACTCACCTGGACCCTAGGTGATGTTGTGAAAGCAAGAAATAAATGTTTGATGTTTTAAGCCACTGCCAAGCTAGAGTCAATTGTTACATCTGCAAAATCTATTCTATCCTGATTAATACAGTTTATCAGAAAGTAGGAGAGACATGAAAATGAGATAGTCCTAGCACCATAGTCGATGGCTATGAAAGCAGAACATTATCCATAACATTCCATCCTGTATATAGTGAGGATTTGTTATATTTGCCAATGTTTAGAGCCACAGTAGTGTATTTACATGGATTGAATTGGATTAACCAGTACATATTCATTTTCTTTAGATGTGTTTAATTTAAGTAGCAAGTCTACCAATGTGTTTAAACAAATGGACAAAATGAGCAATGGAACATTTTATGCTTCTTATCGAAAAATGAACAAATATTATTCTACTAATGAAAGCTACTAGTGTAATACAATGTGAAGGCTAAAGTGTTCTTTCTTACCATTTAATGGATGTGTTCTAGGAAAGATAAGTACTGTAAATAAAACACTATTGCCATGGCAACATACACTTCAGCTTTTAACCTTTCATCACACAGAAAAAAATTTAAAACATTTTTATATTTTCATAGTTTTAAGAACAGTGGTGACCTCTGAATCTGGCATTTACTGGAAGCTAGTAATTGGCAAAGCCTCAGGCCTTCAACTTTTTGGACACTCTTCTAGGAGAGCTTTACACAGGTTTCTCATTACCTACAAAAATTCAGTTTCTGAGTGAGGATACATAAAGACAAAATCAGTCTAGCCATGCATTATTTGGATAATGCATATTTTAAAAATATATTTTATCTGTGTCAGATATACCTCTCATTGAGTCAAATATTTTATATGTGCATATGTTATATTTGTGTGTTGATGTGTATACACATATATATGATTGTGTATTTGTGTATGTAAGTCAACTATTTTTAATTAAAATTTCTGGGAAATCAGAAACCCAGTGATAAGATATAAATATGATAAATGAGGTTGTATTAGTTCTCCATCGACACAGTAATTTTACCACAAACTTTGCAGATTAAACAATGCAAATGTATTTCACAGTTTCTCTTGGTTGGGAGCTGGGACAGGACTTAGCTAATTCTTCTACTTCGGGGTCTTACAAGGCCGCAATCAAGCTGTTAGTCAAGACCGTGGTCTTATCTGAGGCTGAACTGGGGAAGCATCCGCTTTCCAAGCTCATGTGTTTCTTGACAGTACTCAGTAAGTATGTAGAAGGCTGTTGGACTGAGGTCTGTTAGCTGGTGTCCACACTCAGTTCCTTGAGGCATTGTCTTCTCCATGTGGCAGTTTACCACATGGCAATTTGTTTCTTCAAAGCCAACGAGAGAAGTCTCCCAGCAAGACCAATTACAATCTTGTGTAATGCAATCATCTACACAAGATCACGTGGTCTCATATTTGCCGTATGTTACTGGTCATAGTTTCTGTCCACTCTTAAGAAAGAGCACAAAGATATTACAACCAGATGGCAGGTGTTATATGAGCCATCTGGACTCATATAGAACCTTATACCTTATACCCAGAAATTTTCACCTAAGTCCACCCAACTAAGAGTTATGTGAGAACAATTTTGTGTATCAAGAAAAATAACATTTTGCTTATCTGGCAACATAAAATGTATATAACTTTTATGTGGCAATTACAGATTTTGTAAAATTGTGTTATAAATACTACTTATTCCCTTTCTCAAGGAAGTAATTTAAAAAGTTTCAATAGATATCTAAATACCTCTTTCCATATTTTTAATTTTACCTTAGGCTATACATTTTTAGAGATAGTGTGACATAGGGAAAGGAATATAGACACCAACAGCCAAAAAGACCTAGGTTCAGGTCCTGGTATAATTATTTTGTAGCTTGTAAAACTTTTTTTAAAGATATAATATGCCTATTTATCAGTTTTAATATCTATAAAATGATATAATAACACATGCTTGATGTTTATTATGGATATTAAATATAAATTTAAATAAGACCTACTATATAGTAGCATTTACCTAAATGACTGATGCAATTATCAAATGCATACATAATTATTTTAATATAAAAAAGAATATTTAAACTTACCTAGTATTATATTTCAATATACTCATTTGGAAACTGTTCACTATTTGACTAATAATCATTTGAACTTCCTATGCTAGCTGAAAGCCATGACCCAGCCTATCAGAAGTCAATTAATTTCTGCTATGGAAAGATGCAAAGTAATAATATTATTAGAATTGTATTTCTGTGTACTATGCTCAGTAGAAACACAGCTTGTGGGAAAGGCAGAAGGATTATGCCACAGCTATAAAATTATATACAGTACATCTCATTTATTTGACTTTCTTATGCCATCAAGTAAGAAATTGCAGAAAATATTAATTAAAATACACATAAAATGTTCTGCTCATGAAAAAGAGAACATCATATTTTAACAACATTCCAGCTTTGGTTAGAGTCTTGAATTCTCTGGAGTAGATGTGGGATTCTATAGTACTTCACTTGAAAACTGCACCCGAACCCTTCTTTTAAGGTATTACTAAGTACGGAGCTTGGAAGTAGACTATTCTGGAGTACAGGTTACTATGGCAGCACTATAAACTACGTAGTGGTTCCATAAGTTGAGGGAATGCCATTTTTAAAACTCTTTTGTATCTCCTTTTAGGGGGATACTCTGTGGTTACTACCTATGAAACTGCTACCTCATTATTGCTTTTGTGCTTCTCCGCGTTCCTCTTTACTGAGTTGGGGTTGGTTGTTGAGGATCCCATTGCAACACGTCGGAAGGAGAGCACACCAGCATCAGCTCACGCTGTTTGCCACGGGGACCAATTGTGGCCCATACACTGTGGGTCTAATAAATGATGTCCAAGCAGGATGCCAGCCACTTGTGCGGACTTTGGAATAACAAATCACAACTTTCTCATGCTTTATGCTAATCTGGCATTCGATATGTGCTATGGGCTGAATCGTGTCCTCTCACCCCCACCAATTCATATTTTGAAGCCCTGATTCCCAGCGTGACTGAGCTCACTAAAACAAATGTTGGTACAGAGAATTGGCATGTTGCTATAACAAGGACTTAAAAAATGTGGAAGCAGCTTTAGCACCAGGCAATGGGTAGAGCCTGGAGGAATTTTTTTCTGTCTGTTTGTTTGTTTTTGAGGCTGTAGGAATTTATTTTAAGATTCATGCTAGAAAAAAAACCAACATTGCCAGCAAGGGACTAATACTAGACATTGATCATTAAAGACGATTCTTGTGAAGGCTCAGAAAAAAGAGGAGAGCTGGAGAGAAAGCCTTCACCTTTTTAGAGAAAACATAAATGATCATGAATATAATGTTGGTATTGGTATAAATATGGATGTTAAAAGTCATTTTGGTGAGATCTGAAACAGAAATAGGAACAAGTTATTGAAAACTGAAGGAAAGACAATCCTTGTTGTAAAGTGACAAAAACTTGCCTGAAATGTATTCTAATGTTTTCTGGAAAATAGAAATTGTGAACGATGAAATCGAATATTTAGTTGAGGAGATTTCAGTGCAAAATGTTGATGACATGATCTCAAAACTCGTAACTGCTTATTAATTAAATGTTAGAAGAGAGATATGAATTGAAGAAGGAATTATTAAGGGAAAAGGAACCAGAATTTAAAGATGAGCAAAGTTCTCAACCTGTGCATATTGCAAAAAATGAGAAAGCATGTTTTAAGACAACACTGAGGACGTAACTTAACTATCACTCAATAAAGAAATGATGGGATTATGTGAGCAAAAATACTGCCCGTTTGAACTGAAGAGGATGGAAAGGGGACAAACTGAAGGAAGGCTGTAGGTCCTCTTGGATATTACAGGACAGGACAACAGAACTGTTTGATTGCCAGTATAGACTATTCTTCAAGACAAGGAAAGAATGACCCTGATGGCAATTCAGAAATCATCAGGGCCACTGCTTTGGTTTCATCTAGCCAGATGGCCTCTGCCAGCAGAGCATTGGGTGGAGGGCCTGAGCCTGACAGAGTTGGAGGGGCATGGCCACTGCCCAGGCTTTGGCGTCAGAGTCAGCACCATAGTGAGTCCAGAAGGTGGGTCGTTGGGCCAGAGAGGTTTATTCTTGAAGCTTAAGAGCTAATGAAATGTGTTTTGCCTGTGTTTGGACTTGCTTGGGACCTATCACTCCTTCCTTCTTTCCTAATTCTTATTTTTGGAATGGGGATGTTTATCCTATGCCTGTCCCACCGTCATATTTTGGAAACACATAACTTTTCTCGTTTCATAGGTTTACAGCTTGAGGGGAATTTTTGCCTCATGATGAACCGTACCTACAGTCTACCTATACCTGCTTTAGATGGTATTTAGACGAGCTTTTAGACTTAAGACTTGATGCTGGAACGAGTTAAGATTTTGGGGGCTGTTGGAATAGAATGAATGTGTTTTAAATGTGAGAAGGATATGAATTTTGGGGAACCAAGTGTAGAATATTATGAGGACACTGAACATATAGGGACACTGATTTGTGTCCCTCTGAAATTCATAGGTTGAAGTCCCAAGATCCAATATGATTGCATTTGAAAATAGAGTCTCTAGGAGGTGATTTAAGTTAGATGAGGTCATAAGCATGGTGCCCTAATTTGACAGAACCAGTTTCCTTATTAGAAGAGACACCAGACAGCTCCCTCTCCATGCATGCACAAAGAAGAGTTCATGTGAGTGCACAGCTAGATGGTGGCTACCTACACACAGAGAGAAGAGGCTGCTGTACCTTGCCGGCACTTTGATCTTGGATTTTCTGGCCTCCAGAACTGCTTGAAACAATTTCTTTTATTTAAGCCACCCAGTCTATGGCATTTTGTTATAACAATTCAAGCTGTCCAAAAAATGCATATTTCCAAGTGAGGAAGTCAGTCTGAAAAAGGCTACATACTCTATGCTTCCAACTATATGACATTCTGGAAAAGACCAAATTGGGAGACAGTAAAAGATCAGTGGTTTCCAAGGGCATAGGAGGAGAGGAAGAAGGATGAATTAGGAGATTTTTAGGGCAGTGAAAATATTTTGTACAATACTGTAATGTTAAATACGTGTCATTACACATTTTTCAAAACTCATATCATATACAACACAAAAAGTTAGCCCTAATGTATACTGTGGATTTTAGTTAATAATGTTTCAATATTGTCTCATCAATTCTAACAAACGTACCACATTTATGTGGGGTGGATATATGAGAACTCTCTGGACTTTCCACTCAATTCTTCTATAAACACAAAACTGTTCAAAAATAAAGTTTATTAGTTTAAATATAAAAGGCACTTACATGTGATAAATTAATTCTTTTTTTTTTTCATTCAGACAAGAAACATGCATTCAATCTTTACTGCGTTGCAGGCCCTGTGAACGGTGCCGGGGAAACTGGACAGTAAAGTAGATTTGCCTAATGGTGAAGAAAAAGACAATACATAATTCTCAAAAAAGTATTATTTGCTCAAAATTTCAAATATCAGGTCATATAGTATATTTCAATTTAGATCGAGTTCCATTTTTGTCTAAACTTAGCTTATGTTGCAAATTATTGTCCTTAGTTAAGCTTTTAAAAACATCGTCTTTACATTATATTTAATTTGAGTAGTGGAAATTCTTTTAAAGACAATTTTTCCAAAATGTACTGAGCAATCTGTGCCCATTTTTGCTGTGCATATATTTAAAATTAAGTTACTCTTATCTAAGAAAGAAAAACTAAACCAAGATTATACAAACTACTTCATTAAATCATAAGTCTTATATCTGTGTGTTGGAAACCAAGAAAGACTATAAATTTTTAAGAATTTTTTTGATTCTTTTAGTTTTTTATTGTGAAATCATTTTAGACTTACATAAAAGTTGTAAAAATAGTTCAGAGATTTTATACATACCTTTCAACTAGTTTCCCCTAATGTTGACATCTTATGTAATCATAGTACAATTATCAAAGCATAGGCAATTAATATTGATAAAACACTATTAAAATTCCAAAAACTGTCCCACTCACTAATGTCCTTTTACTATTCTAGGGTCCCACAATGCATTTAGCTGCTGCATCTCCTTAGTCTCATCCAATCTAGGACAGTTCCTCAGTCTTTCTTTGTCTTTCATGATCTTGACACTTTTGAAACATATTGCCAGTTATTTTGTAGAAATACCTTCAGTTTGGGTTTTTCTGATGTTTTATTATAGTATATATTAGGTTGTGCATTTCTTATGATATAGATTGAGAAGTGATGTATCCCACTTAGTGCATCATATAAAGAGGTGCATGATGTTTCATTTTATTACTGATGTTAACTTTGATCACTTGGTTAATGTAAGTTCTAAGTGATCAAAGTTAACATTGCAGTAATATAAAAACCAATATTTAAATATGCATTTTAAAAGAAATGGACCTTTGTCAGAATATCTAGTTGAAGTGTTTTTAACATCACTTACAAAGAAAACCACACAGATATAGTTGCTATAATAAAACTGAAAAGCAATTTAATCTATTATTATATTCTCATTTTTTAAAAAAGCAGCAGGAACATAAAATGTTCTGTAGGAATAAGAATTTTATTCAATCTTTGAAGAAAATTCTGTTTCATAGAGGAGAAAACTAAAAGGCTGTCTTTACTTAAAGAGGAAAGTGATTCAACGCTGTTTATGTTAAGAAATTTCTACGACCTACGTAGAGACATTTCCTAGTGAAAACTGAAAAGGGTAATTAAGTCATACAGCCTCTAAAGTAATACACAAGTCATATTTTTAAACTAAGAATTTAGTTCAAAATGCTCTGAATATATACATACATTTATCACCAGAAAGCGAATCTATGCTGTCAAATGTAACCTTATTTACTTTTACTGGTAAGTTACATAAAATTGGTTTCCAAACCATTAAATGCTATCAAGTTTCAAGATTAATACTGGTTCTTGTGTGTGTGTGTGTGTGTGTGTGTGTATGTGTGTGTATATGTGTGTTCATGGGTTATTGCTTATTGTCTTTTATGCATTCAACAACCACTTTAAAATTCTGGGATATTCTTTATATATTAATATTTGAATTGATAGATGAATCCAAAGGATGCTTTTGTAATATTGACTGAACCTCAGCCTAAAGGAGAACTGGGATCAAAACAAAATTGCTCATTACTCATAGTAATAAGCAAATCTAAGCCTCAACCTCCACTTTTTCCTTTTTACAATTCCTGTTCCTGAGAATGTTCTATATTCATTTATATATACTAATTAAGAAAATGAATTACTGTAAATCCTTCAAATCACAAATCAAAAAATCAAACTTCAAATGCCATCTCTATAGTACAGTATTCAATTTTCTTCAGAGCTTAGCTTGTTTTCTGATGCTACCATATTGTTTACACATAGCACATTTAAAAAAAATCACCAAATGGGACCTGATCAAATTAAAAAGTTTCTGCACAGCCAAAGAAATCGTCACAAGAGCAAACACACAACCTACAGAATGGGAGAAAATTTTTGCATGTTACAAATCTGATAAAGGGCTGAAAACCAGAATCTACTTACAACTCTGGAAAATCAACAAGAAAAAAATCAAACGACCCTATCAAAAAGTGGGCAAAGGACATGAACAGAAACTTTTCAAAAGAAGACAGAATAATGGTCAAAAAGCATATGAAAAAAGGCTCAACATCTCTAATCATCAGAGAAATGTATATTAAAACCACAATGAGATATCACTTATGTCCAGTGAAACTGGTCTTTATCAAAAAGTCCCAAAACAATAAATGTTGGCATGGATGTGGAGAGATAGGAACACTTATGCACTGTTGGTGGGATTGCAAACTAGTGCAACCTCTGTGGAAAGCAATATGGAGATACCTTAAAGAAATACAAGTAGAAGTACCATTGGATCCAGCAATCCCATTACTGGGCATCTACCCAAAAGACCAAATGATACTGTATAAGAAAGACATCTGCACCCGAATGTTTAGAGCAGCACAATTCACAATTGCAAAGATGTGGAAACAACCCATGTGTCCATCAATACATGAGTGGATTAACAAAATGTGGTATATGTATACCATGGAGTACTATTCAGCTTTAAGAAACAATGGTGTTATAGCACCTCTTGTATATTCCTGGATAGAGCTGGAACACATTCTACTAAGTGAGGTATCCCAAGAATGGAAAGACAAGCACCA
>CAUYSK010045341.1:0-37924 GCA_963575035.1 Avahi laniger | reverse complement strand
TTTTAATGACTTTGTTCCGTCTGCTTTTTGTTGGAAAGCACCTGAATATTGGGTTGCAACACGGAGGTCCACAGTTTCAGTTGATCCTCTAGATGGGCATCAGTCATTTGTGACCTTAAGGGCATCTTGATTTGGGTTAGGGAGGAGAATGTACATTCACAACAATAAGTGGTTGAAAAGCAAGAAAGCATTTTTCAGGCATGTTGCCAAAGGTGTGGGTATTCTACTGCATTTTTCCATATTTCAGTTGGATCTTTCTTAGCATCAAACAATGACTTTAAAATGCCATCTACTGAGAGCTCAAACAATTCCATCTGTAGTTCTTTAGGTGCCTTGGTGATATCAACCAGGTGAGGCTGAAATGCTAATTAGAGTGTGATGTCATGATTCTCAAAGTCAGTGAACCTTTCGTTGTATTCTCCAATTAATAGGTCTATAACAACTGCTTATTCTTCAAATGATTTGCATATATCATCTTGTTCAACAGTGACCTCTGCTAACTGGTGAAAATGTTTATCCAAAATTTTCTTCTGAAGAAGAATTGTTTTGAAAAAAGATAGCTTTTATTGAAATGCTTGGATTTTTTGCCACATATCTTATGTAGACTTAGTTTTACCTTGCAAAGAAATAGTCAAGTTGTTTTGATTGACGTGCTATCACACAAAAATGCTACATTCCTATAGAAATTTTCTTTTAATAATTAACATTGCTGATTCTGTTCTTCATAAAATTTAACTATCTGTTCTCACAGAGATAAAGTTCCCCGCAATAGCCAACACACTTTAGAGTGATACAGGAAATCCACATGGAATAGTCCATGGTTCAATTTTAGCACGTTAACAAACTGACAATGCCCATGTTGCATTTGCATGAATATAGTTAACAACACTCATAACTTGTTGCAAAGTGTCACTTAAAATAGTAGCTTTAGCACAGAGATTTTGCTGATACAAGATACAATGAAAAGAAATGAGAGCATCTGGATCTGTTAATACTTTTTTTATTCTGTGCAATAAACCCTTCATGTTTTCCTTTCATGGAAGGTGCATCATCTGTACATACACTCGCTAAATTTACCAAATTTGGTCCAACTTCACAAGATTTACCTCAAAAGCTGTTGAAGGTATCTATTCCCTGTGTCCTGTTTGCAAGAGTACCCAAAGTGAGTAACTCTTCGTAGCAAAGAAAATCTTCTGTTATGACCTGAATGAAGTATAAAACTTGTACCGAGTCAGTAGTATCAGTTGATAAAAGAAAAATATATATTTTCCTTTTGAAGTATTGCATGAAGTTGTTATATTAAGATGAAAGCTAATTCATGCTGCCAATCAGTTATGGTTCTCCTTGAAAGAGGCAGATATTTGTACTTTGAAATGTTATCAGCATCTAAGCACCCTACAACTTTGACATACATTCGTTCACAATTTCTACATCACTGAATGGCTTCCCTTTTTTCCCCAAGTATATAAGTCACTTTATAAGTTGTTTCAGTGGTATTATTTCCAAGTATTATTGCTGCTTGAAAGAGTTGTCTTTGCTTTTACTTTTCATCTTTTAATTTCTGCAATACAACCTTTCATGCCTCTCCCTCTAATTTAAAATATTTGTGGTCCTTATGAGTATTATAATGCTAATGAGTTTCTTTGATGTTGATATTGCAGTATCAAAAAACAAGCAAATCATCTTATCTTTAGCAGAAACAAGATAATATTGCAATTCCCAGTCCTCATTAACAAATCTGTTTTCTTCCTTCAGCATTCTCTTGGTCTTCTTTGACATGAAGGGCTGTTAAACAGACAGAATTAAAAAAATACTGTTGAACTGTGCAACTATTCACAAATTCCACTTCAAACAGAAACACAGTGCACCGTTGTCAAAGCTGATAACAGATTGGCGTACTCAGCCCCCATAAACTCTTGCCAACCAGCCTTGTGCAGTAGTGGCACCAGTCAGGCGGGAGCAGTTAGAACTAAATCATGAGCATAGCAGTCATCAATTTAGCCCTTACGGCTGACTAACATTCTAATTATGCCAGTCAGTCTGGGAGGATCATTTCATTGAAGCTTATGTTATTCTTTGATATTTTAAATACATTAATTTTAAAAATAAAATAAGAATATAAAAGATGAATAAAAATGTATTAATAAAAATAAAAGGATTTGTTCTGTAAAATTTGGATTCAGTCAAAAGGCCGCACTTAAGGACCTAGAAGGCCACATGTGGCCTTAAGGCAGCAGGTTCCCCACCCCTGGCCTCGAACGTTCAGACACTACCCGCCCTCCATACCTTCACAGGAAAGCTTGCAGAAGATGGCATAACTGAGCAAACGCAGTTCATAAAAGCACTCCATCGGATTCTTTCATCCTTCCTTACCTTCCATTTGAAAGCCACTGAATTAGATGGTCTCCAAGTAAAAAAATCAGCACCATATTGGAAAATATTGATCTATAGTCTTGCTATATGAGAAGCTATTAAATAGGCAGAGGCAGTGATTCTCAAGTCTTCCTGTGTATCAAAAAATCATTTAGTGAGTATTTGTTAAACACCTGCTCTGAGCCAAGGCAGTCCTGGGGAATCGATGGTGAGCAGACAGACACAAACACACGTGACTGAAACCCAAAGTCCCAGAGCTTAAGAGCATGCCTTCTCCAGCCCTGTCCCAAGAGATTCTGGTTCTGGACCCTCTGTAAGAATGTTATGAGCCCATATACAGTAACTTAACACAGGAGTGATTGTAAAGTGCATGAGTAAATCCCAGTGACCTCAGTAGATGTATCCTCAGTTAAACTCCCCTTCAGCTGAGTCCCCAAAATGCCTACTCTAGCACTGTCTGACAGCAAAGGAGGTGACACAGAAGGGAAGTCATAGACAATTGTCCTAACTGCAGTAGAAACATCTCACTCTTACCAACTTCACAAACACATGTAACCATGTATCACCTGCCAGGGCTCTTTGCAGAGACTCGGGAAGGATGCGGTCCAGTGAGAGGCCTTAAAACATAAGCTCCATTAGCCTCACTGTAAATCTCCCTCTGTTTGGGGCCAGGGATGACAGCCAACAGAGCAGAGAGAGGCAAACATGAAACACAATCTGTGTGAAGAAGATAGTGTGGATCTGAGTTTAACTCTAGCTTTATCCTAAGAGTTTAATTAAGGACTTTGATGGGTTAATTTATCATTAAAACCTATTGATGTTTCCTGACAGTGATGACTCTTACAGAAGAAGGACATAAGAGTTGTTTCAGATTATCCTTGGGAAGTGGGAAGTATATATAGTAGTTTGAAAACTCATATTCAGTATTTTTTAAACACAAATTACAGAAGCTCAGACTTGACAAAATCTTCTTAATCTGTGGGGATATACAGACTAGAGAGTGAGAAAGCATTGCAGGACTTGGGGATTTTAGAGAAGTAAATGCCTTCATGATTAAGAGAAGTTGGGAGCCACTGCAGACAGGCGTTGCAGCGGATAAGGGGCAGGTAGAACGGAAACAGGCAAGAGCCTGATTAGTCTTCACTGCGGCTCAGATCCCCTGCCTTTGTCTTTGCCAGCTCCTTACAGGCAGATCAGCAATCAATCCAGCAATCAATCAATGGGAGACTGGACTAATACAAGACTGTCACAAGACCCAGCCCCTCCTGGGGGTCATGGCAGATTGAAGTCAGATGCTGAGGGGTTTTGATGCTCTGCTAAGGAGTTTAGATTTTATCTACAACCCATGGGGGCTGGTGGTGACCAACTTGGTGTTTGGCAAGATAGCTCTGGTCATGGTGGGGGGTTGGACTGACATAAGGAAGGCTCAAGGACAGTCTACAGAACCATCAAGAGTCTGTGGCACTTGTCCAGGTGAGAGATGGTGACAATGATATGAAGACATGCAGACCATGGGACCTGGAGCTGAAGGGAGGGAGGGAAGTAGCAGCGCCATTCCCCTCTGGCACAGCCGTGGCCCCTCCAGGACAGCACCCACTCCTACCCTCCCACCAACCACCTGAGACAATCACTTACCACAACTCAGCAAGAGCCATGGTCTATTCTTGCTTTCCATCCAAACTTGTCTAACAAGTCTTGTTCAGTTTGGAGAGAAGGTTGGGAAAGAGCATGAAGGACTCTGCAAGAGGGGAGGGCCAAACTAGGGGCCTTCTAGTGCTCAGCTAATTTATTATTTGCAGTGTGATCAATATCATATACCAAATGGAGTACCTCTTCTGGGATGGAAGTTTCTCTGCATCCTAACAACATAAAACAAACTATGCAACTGCCAACTTCAATGCTGCCTTAGCCCAGCCTGTCTGGGTTTCTTAGACTCCCCCTCAGGCAATTTCCTGTCAAGCAGACAAGCTTCAAAATTCTCCTAATGTACCTGTTAGAGACGCAGAACTGCCTCCTCTGCCTGATTAATTTCCCAAAGGGACTAAGCTGCTTGTTTCAAAACCATCCTGCTTCAGATCAAGAGCTAAAAAGACCCATCTAGATTGCAAAGGATCAGGGAGCCAAATGGGGCATCCTTTGTAGGACACAGGTTAGTGTTTAAAGAAAAAAAAAATTAAACAAGGCTGGCTGCACCGCCCTTTCATACAAGATTTCCACAACGGCTAGGAGGATGGGGAAGTGGGGTGATATTTTCTGATGAAAGAAAAAAGTTATCTTTTCTATAACAGTGTCACAAAAAAGCAAAGCGAATCTCTGTACTCTTTGTTCTGGGAAAAGATACATATGCATCTGTGAATATATATACTACACACACATATCTTAATGCGCTTCAAAAGAATGACATGTCTGTGAGATTCTGAAGTTATTTTCAACAGACAGTCTCATTGCAAATCATTATTAGAAGGAAAACTGTGCCATCATATGTCTGGTCTCTCTATAGAAGACACTAAGGTCCAGAGAAATTGAGTGACTAACTTAAGATCACAGAGCAGCTCAGTTAGGCATGGAATCCTTTTCTTATACCCAAACCAGTTTTCTTACAACTACACCAAGCTACTCCTTTCACATGGAGAGGGTAGGAGAGGGACTGGTTAAGAATCAGATGAACTGAGCGTATATCCCAACTCAGGCCATGTGGAACCCCAGGCCATTTACTTAACCTCTCTGTGCCTCACAGGCTCACCTCAGTAATGGGGATACTCAGTTACCGACTTTACAAGACTGTTGTGGGAATTGAATAATATATGTTAAGTACTGGTATATGAAGGCATGCCATAAATATAATATGACCAATATTATCATTATTATTGTTTAATAATAATGATAATACACGCACGTGCGAGCTCTGAATGGGCTATTTTCACTGAATTTGTAGGTTTAAAAACTAAAGAAGTAAAATATCTTAGATGAATTTGTAGGATGATACAACCTGCAAGCAATTTCCATAATTTTAAGGTTGATACCTGAATGTAGGTACTTTCTCTGCCTTCTCTGATAAAATTCTCTAGTTTCTCCTTAAAGATACTTTAACATGTAAGCTTTCCCAAGGTTTTCCAGAAGCAAGAGGTACAAAAATTATAAAAGGATCACTACCTTAAGGTTGTTTCACAGCTCATATTCCATGTCTTGCTCCTCATGTTATTTTCCCAATTTTTCTATACAGTCTTCCTCAGCATCCACAAAGAACCGTTTCAAGGACCCCCAGAGGATACTAAAATTCTCAAATGTTCAAGTCCTTCATATATAATGGCACAATACTTGCATTTAACCTATGTACAATCTGTTGTATACTTTAATTCATCTCCAGATTACTTAAGATACCTAATACAGTGTAAATTCTATATAAATATTTGTTATATTGCATTGTTTTTTATTTGTATTTTTATTATTGTATTGTTATTTTTACTGGGTTTTTAACAAATATTTTTGGTCCACAATTGGTTAAATCTGTGAACATGGAACCCATGGATAGCGGAGGGCCAACTGCATTAGTAAACTTCTATGACGCTCCTGCATTTGAACCTGGCTAGGTATAACTATTGCTCTCTACTGAACAATATTCTTCTTTCTTTTTCCCACCAGCCCTCTGAGACTATAGTAACACAGTCTCCAAGCCATGATCCAGTCCTTCTACCCAACTCTTATTTTTGAATTACTGAGTTCTTATTTATTTTACAACAGTGGTTTTCAAATGTAGCTGTATATTGAAATCGCATGAAGAACTTTAAAAAATCTGATGCCTTGGTCCCACTCCCAGAGAGTGGGAGTTGTTGGTCTGGGCTACAGTCTGGGTGTTGGGATTTTTCAAAGCTTTCCACATGATTCCGAAGTGCAGCCAAGGCAGAGGGCCTCTGATGGAGGGATCCCATGTGGATGGAGAGAGGTAGAAGGCTGGGACCAGAGGAACCTATCTCAAGACCCACTCTTCCGGGAGGCCTCTCAGAGCACCCAGAGTCATGTTGATCACATCTTTCTCTGTCCCTTTAAAGGACCTCTGGTGTAGCACCTCTCATGCTGATTTACATTGATTAGCTTACTAATTTCTCCTCAATTCTTCACTGTGGGCTCCTAAAAGCTGAGATCATTTTTCTTTCATCCCCGATACCCCCAACAGAAGCTGGCACATAGAAGGTACTCAGTGAATGTTTTTTGCATAAAACTGATGGTGTTTATTCCTTATAACTCTGACAAAAGTAATCAGGCTAGCACCACTCTTTTCAGAGAGCCAGGACTGTGATACTGCAAAGAGAACATCTGAAGGATGCCCACAGTGGCATCCTTGTGTCCAAAACTGGCCCCTCAGCAGTAAGTTAGAAACAGGTGTGTGGCAGCTCTAATGCTGATAGTTTATAACTTGCAAACTGTTCTTTCTGGAGGCTCCTCAAGTGTGACTATAATTAAAGCCTTTGAATATTATCTCTACTATTGTGCCTGGTACTACTCCCTGCTCGTTTGTTCAGATAAGACAAGACTGATGAATGTGAATATGTCCGAAGTTAAAGCAGGCAGGAGATAATGAAAAAGGCTGATTGGAAAGTCCTTATCAATTCAGAAGAGTTCTGAGATATACAAAGCATGAGGACTACATGCAGCCCTATTTCACAAAGTCAACAGGGGAACTGCAGTTGCTGCCAACTCTGCAGGCTTCTTCTCTCCACTGACACACAAAAGTCAGCAGGGCTGCTTATGCACAACTCCAGGGTGTTAATGTTCTGTGGGAAAAGTAAATCCCATCCTGCAACTCAGCAGCCCTAAGATTGCCTGTGTTGGAAAGATTCACAGCACATATAACACAAGGTGATTTTCATTATTTATAAGCTTCAAGAAGATTAAAATCACTTATGGTAATCACTGCTACTGTTCACAACATAGTCCTGGATCTCCTTCTTGGACTCTGGCTCTCCATTCAGATCCCATCTCCAATTCCTGAGAACTCCTGGTTCTGAAGTCCTGCTCCAAGCTCCCTTTTTCTCAGCCCCAAGCTCTACCCACTAATCTTGCATCACAGACATGGTTAAAACCACTGGAAAATTAGGATGGAGCTCTACGTTGCAAATACTGATGGGCTGTCTTCATCTATTTATCCTTTGTCATAACTGTTACCTTGCTGTGACAAAACAAGGTTTGCTTCTCAACTCTCGTCCCAGTTGCTACCAGGACAGAGAATGGCTCAGTCTTTAATATATCAGTCCAGTCTTAGAACAAACCATAGTCACTCCTCCTTGTCCAAAGCCCTCTCCCAAAGCAGGAGGTGCAGTGATGAAAGTTACTGGCCTTGGAACTCTATGGTCTGGATTCGAATCTCAAGTTCAGTACTTACAATGCTATCTTTGGCAAGTAGTCATGCTTCAATATTCTCAGCTATAAATGTAGGTGATGATAATATTATCTACTTCGTAAGGTTGTTTAGAGGATTAAATATATATCCTGTAGGCCAGTGCCTGACACACTTATAAATATTATTTCAAGTCTTAATTTTAGGGTAAGATTGACTTGGCCAGAATTATACTCATCGGACAAGTGAGCATCTGGTCACCGGTCTTTAGTTCCCATGATGGATAAATTTCTTCCTTGTCTCCTTCTTTTCTCAACCTGTAACATAGATCATTCTAGAGGAAGGGCACTGTGTCCTTCAGTCCCTGCTGTGATGTTTCTAGTTCACCCTCTCTGCTTCAGTGTTTCCTTCAGGGGCTTTTTTCTTCAGTCACTATGTGGCCATACCTGGACCAGCCACCAGCTTTCAACTCCTACCACAGCCAGGAAATTATTTCCCCTTGTATATTTTATTCATGTTTTTGAAATGTAGAACTGATTTAAAAAAAAAAAACCCACTGCTACTATACTTTTAAAAAATTCTTAGTACTCTCCATTGATATTTTAACAGAGGACTCCAGGGAGTTCCCACATTTAAAATCACTTTTTAGGATATGAGATGTTCTCCCAAACTGGAAATTAAAAGATAAAATTGAGGTAACTCAAATACTGAAATAAAGAAACTAAATAGGATACTTACTGCAAGATAAGGTTAGG
This sequence comes from Avahi laniger, assembly GCA_963575035.1. Lineage (NCBI taxonomy): Eukaryota > Metazoa > Chordata > Mammalia > Primates > Indriidae > Avahi > Avahi laniger. Next base: position 29,461 of record CAUYSK010045341.1, on the reverse strand, counting down.
AAGGCAGGGATTGTATTTTGGATTCCTTCTAAAATATGGTAGCAGAAAAGCGACCTGGATGGACTACAATAAGTCCAACATGTCGATGGACGTTTCATCTGAGGGTCGCTCTGACTCGGATCCTGTGTTTCTCCCACCAGCACTTTCTTGGAAGGCATTTCCTGCTGAGTCTTATCTTGAAGTAACATGTCCGTGTAGGTGGAGAACTATGGAGAAGATGCCATTTGGGGAGAGCACATTATTTCTAAGAGCTTTGCAGAGCAATGAGCTACTTTGATTCGCTCATGAATAACACATTAGTAAAGTTTTCAGATCCCAGAATGGCCGAGTCTGTGATCTAAAAATGCCCCCAAAGAACTGACTTTCTCCTTTGGTTTCCTGTCATTTGAACTTTTACCCACTCATCTCCCACAGCAGTGTTTCTCAGACATCCTCATCTCCTAATGGGCACACCCATCACTGTGCCCAGGCATACCGCCACATACTGGGCAGGGCTGGGGGATGATGGAAACTGCCTGCGAGAACAGTAACCTGGATATGTACACCCAGACAGACGACTATGCCGTTTTAGTAATTTAGAAATGTGTTCTGTGTTCCCCAGGTGCCGTCGAAACTGAAATCCAGAAATGTGGCTAAGAGTGTTTTGTGCTGTAGGCACTTTGATGGATGCTGGTGAGATAGAAGATTAAACAATGTCTTTCAATGCTAATAAATTTCTGCAAACTAAACAACAAATAAAGTCTGTTCATATGTGACAATACATGCCCTTGCCCACTCTCCCCCAACCTCTGCCACCACTTTACAAGGGACTTTTCCACTTTGCAGTGGTCTAGAAATAATCTCCAAGCTGGGATAGTCACCCAGCTCCATTAACAGATGCTCCTGATGTACCACTTTATTTTTCAATTAACAGAGCCTTTTTAAGAAAAATGAGATGGGGTGGGTAGTAAGAAAGATGAGTGTATTTGAGAGGTGGAGGGAGACTGTCAAGAACCAGGGTTTATACTATTTGGAGAGTGAGGCCTGATGGCAAACTTGGAAGGAAATATGAGAAAATATAAATGTGGAATGTCAGATGTTGTTTTGTGTTGAGACACTATGAAATAGAAACTAGGCAAAGATTCTTTAATTAGCAAATGAATCTGGAGGACTGGACTAACGGACTAAATGCCTGATAGATGCTCAAAGCTACAAAGCCGCAGGGAGGTCTGTGAAATCACAGGGCAGGATGGAGCGTGGACAATGTGTGAGATGAGTCACGGGGGGTGGCCTTTCCCAGCGCATTGGTTTCCAGTTGCTGCTGTAACAAATTAGCACAAACGGGATGGCTTAAAGCAACACAGAGTTATTGTCTTTCCGTCTTAGAAGTCAAAGTCACAGTGTTGACAGGGCTGTGTTCCTTCTAGGGGCTTCAGGGTGAGATCCTCTTCCTTACCTCTCCAGCTTCTAGAGGCCTCCAGCACTCCGACTGGAGGCCCCTTCACCCATTCTCAAGGCCAGCAACAACCATTTAAGTCTTTCTTACATCACATCATTCACCTCCCTCTTCCGCATTTAAGAACCCTTGTGATCACAGGGCCCATCCAGTTAAGCCAGGATAATCACGAATTCAGATAATTAGCAATAATTAACTCCATCTGCTATTTTAATTCCTCTTTTTCGTGTACAGTAACAGGCTCACAGGATCTGGGGATTACAAGGGAGACATCTTTGGGGGGGGTGGTCATTATTCTGTCCACCACAACAATCCTTTAAAAAAGCATTAAGAGAATGGTGATTGAGTGATAAAAGGAAACCCATATGTGGAGAGTGGGGGAATAGAAACCTAATTTAAGATGACTCTTAAGAACAGCTTAATGTCTTTGTAATGTCCTCCACTGAAGCAGGCAGAGGAAGGGGGAGACTTGTTGCCCGCTTCTGTATTGACCCACTAATTGGAACAAAATTGTGAACAGAAATTACTAAATCTACTCATCATTCAAGGAATAATTCAAGCACTGCCTTCCTTAAGGAAGAAGCTCTCTCTAGTCCATAGGCAGAATTAATTTCTCTTCCTTGGATCACTGTTCCCTGTGCTCTCCTTTCCAAGGGTACTTAGCATTCTGTAATGTAATTTCCTGTTTTTGTGCCTGTCTCTGCTACTGGATGATGAGGTCCTTTTGAGGACAGGGACCATGACTTGTACATCTTTGTATTCTAAGCACCTACCACAGTGACTAACATAAGGAAGATATTCAACGTGCATATTGAATGGAAACCTGTGGGATGAATTGAGAGGATTAAGAACTACAGTCTTAGGAAAAGGTGAGAAGGTGGCATTTTGGGAATGGAACTGGATGACAGCAGATTTCAAATTAGAATGCACAATAAACCTCTAAGTCCCGAGGATGTGTTTGAGAGAATGAGATAGGAAACTAATAGAAACTAAGAAATGAAGAAAGCTTTCCCCTAATTGCAGAGTGAAAAGGCAAGGTCAAAACACAAACAAAAAAGTTTACCTCTTATAATATTACATATTTTCAATCACACTTAACATACAAATGAATATTAACAAAAAAAGACAAGGAAAAAAAATCCAAAACTATAGTTCCAAGAAGAGGAGTTGGATATTATGTAATTTTTAAGTAAGATATAACTTTCAGTCAATTGGTGATATAACATTAGAAAAATGTTTTCAGACACAAGTTTTTCCATAATATTTCATGAAAAATTTTAACCCTCGCTAACTAGGAAGAAGAGAAAATTTTCAAACTGCTTTTGCCCTCCCTAAAAATATAAGCTGTATTTTGAAGTTTCATGAATTTCAAGTGAGATTTTGGAGAAAAAGAAAACTAAACCTCTGGCTTAACTCTGCAAGAAGACATGAAAGAGAGGAGCCGAGATAAGAAAATGCAGCAAAATGAGTTCCAAAATTTTCTTTCCCTCACACCAAAATCCCTTTGCAAAAGTCCCTCTTGTCCCTCCATACCCGTCAAGTACAGGGTTATTTTTTTCTACATGTACTAGTCATTAAAAAGAGGAAAAAAACAAATAATGTAATAATTCAATAAACCTAAAGTTAAATAAACCTTGATAAAGACTGCTACAATAATTTAGCAAAACCATTCTTTCTCAGTAAAATTTGTTTTAATCTTTGTTAAAGGTAACCTTATTTCTGATTTTCAATTTATGGACTGAGGAATTACAGTACAGTTACAACAGAGAATTAGTAGATCCATTTTTCTCCTCCTATCACATTATATCATGAGCAACAGACAATCAGGAAGGATAAGTGATCTTGGGGACCATGGGGTCTCTGAAACACAGAGGTGGTGAGAACACGTGTGGATGACAAAGGTCTGCAAAACAGGGAGGGGAAAAGCAGGTTAAGAAAGGTGTCCAAGAAATTACAGAATTTTAAGGGCAGGCAAAGAAAGAGGAGTCCAATAAAGCAATTGATAAGGATAAACCGAAAGGACAGGAAGAGAGTTATGGAGACAGTGTCAAGAAAACCACAGAGAAGATGGTTTCAAGGAGCCAGTCAACTATTGCACCAAATGCTGCAAAGAAAAAAACACATGATAAGTGAGGTCAGTGAAGTAGGCCTAAATATTTTCAGTGTCCATAGCACACAAGTAAGAATTAGCTTCTAGAAATATGATAATCGTCTTCCATAAAGTTTACTTTTTTAGCATAGAGTCCTCTCTCAGACTCCATCCTTTTCCCAAACACATAAATTGAAACATACCCACACACCTGCGGATACCTCACTAAAAATACACTGGAGTCAGTTTTGATAAATGTTCAAATATGTAAAAGGAAAAACATAAAATGCAACTCCCCTTGTTATTTTCATTTTCATAAAGGTCAGTGGACCAATTGGCTTCATTGACTTGGAAAGAAAAGCAACCTAAGCATTCAACCACAAAGCTGAAGGTTAGGGCCTGGTTAACTGACAGCAACCCTGCTGTTTTGAGAACTAGACAAAAGGTTTTACCAGCTCATCAAAGGTGAGTTGCGTTCATTAGCTAGATTTCATTAAACTCAAATATCTCTGCATGTAACATATTGACATAATGACACTGAACACAGAGTTGGAAAGGAGAAAATTTAAGGCTCTGAATTAAAATTATTGTGCCAGAGGAAAACAGTAAATAATAAGAAAGAGAAAATTAATCATTATTTGTGAAGCATTTTATATTCAATACATCATGAAGTAGAAAAGGTAGGTATTATTATTCCAGCTTCCACATATGGAAATAGTCTCAGGAGTTATATTACCAGAACTGTATCTCACTCCCTTGTAAGGAGAGAGAGAGAGAGAGAGAGAGAGAGAGAGGGCTGAGGTAGCATCATGATGACAATAACAACACAACCAAGAATCTTAGAGAAAGAGCTCTAAATCAGTCAGGTTTTCTATGCACATAAACAAATCTGAATTGTTGATGAAATTGTGTAGATTGGCACACATTAAAACAAATCACTGAGGAAAAAGACTGAATGATATACTGGAGGGACTGTACTGGCCCAGCAGAGCCTACTGTATGCATCTCTTCCCAACTTTGTGTTCTGTGTCCTCATGCTGACAGTTTGAAATTAGCCATAATGGAAGTATTTATATTACAAAGATCAATAAACATTATAAATAATGGCTACTTTGGGTTTTCAGAGAACCAGTTGTTAAATATCCACCAGCACATCAGTGAGTATATTTCATTGTTCGAAATAATCAAATTCATGTGGTGATAAATGTAAACAGACATGAGACTTGAGTAGTTTGCAGTATATTGTGCTACCAACACAATAATCTAAGGAACTCGTAATGCACAGGACATATTCTTCTTCTAAAAGGGTATATTCATCAGACATTTATACACTTTCAGAAGAAAGTTTTTGTGTTTGTTCTCAACCCTTCTGTTTACTTTGACAAGTTATTTCTAGGTGTTATACAACTTTATATATTTATTTAAACAGAAAAGCTTGGGTATTACCAATAGATAACATTTTATGGTGTGATAGAAAAAGACCAAATGGGCCACAGCAGACTGGGGTTCTTGTCATGAATCTTCAGCTTCGAAAGTGTAGCATTTGAGCAAGTCACTTGATTTTTTGGGTCTCAGTCTTCTCATCAGTGAAATGAATTATTGCCTTTTTCAAATCACGTTTCATAGATCATTAAAGGGCTGTGGATTTTTTCCAAAGTATACTAAATTAAGATTGTCTTAAATACCATTCTTTAAATAAATAACCTTTAAAAATTTGATTAAAATCTCACACACTCAAATATGTCATACCCCAAATTGTAATACCTTAGAGACTGACAACTCATTAACTTGTACTGTCAGTTGGTTTTTGGCAGACCTTAGAATAAATCTTCCTCTGACATATCTATGTATATAGTTAATCTTAGATAAATTTTTGATTAGGATGGTTATAACCCTGCACTGTGTTTATTTTTTTTGTTGTTGTTTAATTTAAAACTCCTGAGCTCTTAAACCTCCACCACTACCAAAAGAATATTTGTAGGCCAGCCCGCTGGAGGATGAAACACTTGGAGCACAGCAGAGTTGCTCCCATGTCCCGGCCAAAGCCAGCCTAGATCAGCCAACAGCCAGCCAACCCTAGATATCCAGATATGTGAGTGTGCCCAGCCACATTCAGCAGAGCCACCTAGTAAATCTGCAGCTGACTATCAATACATGAGCAAGCCCAGCAAAGACAGGCCTATTCCAGTCCAAATCAGCCAAACAGAACCATGAGCTAAATGAATGTTTATTGGTATGCAAATTGTTCTTTAAAAACCTCAAGCTATCTTATTTCTGCTTAGATAAAAATTATACAAATAATTACGCTATGTTAGCAACTGGGTTGTGTCATTAATATGACATTTTATAGGTTATAGATATAATGCTTACTGTAAGTTTTGAGTTTTTTCTCTTCTAACTTTAATATTCATAATAAGAACAGTGGTTATATACTGATCATCATTTGATACAGAAAAAAGTTTTTCCTCTCATCTACCTTTCAAGATTCTGGATCAGTTTAATTAACAATTGTATCAGTATAATTGTTCCCATTAGAAATTATGCATATATGTATATCATGATTTTACTGGTATTAGACAACTCAAAGAATTACCAGGAATAAGTTGTATGCTGAAATTGAGATACTTGTCTATGTTTTGTTTTTATGTTTATAAATAAACCATCAACACAGATTTTCTTGTTAATAAAGACTAAAAGAAACATTGTTATTTTCTTTAATAAAATATTTCTGACACAAAAAAGTACAGAGAATAAAATAACACCCGCATAACCAGAATAATAAATGTCAACATTGTGCATTTTCTATTTCAGAATCTTTTACAAAAACTGAAACATTACAGACGTTGTGGAGTATCTTTCCATCCTTTTTAAAAACCATTTTTACTTCTTTCCTCCCCAGGAATGTGACTTTACTGAATCTGGTGATCATGTTTTCTTATATTTCATAACTGCATTGCATATGAATGTGCCCACATATTCATATATGTATATATATATTACACATGAGACATGCATATATCATTTATGTATATTACATATATGCACACATTTGTAAACATATACACTTATAATATATTAATAATACTTTCAAATTGTTATCCAAATTGATAGAACCAATTTCCCCACCCACCGGGAATGTGTAAAAGTTTGTACTTTTACATATTCCCATCATCAGTTGATATTTTCAGACTTTTTAATGCTGTCACTCATTTGAGAGTGAACATGTATTTCATTGTTCTAATTTTTATTTCATGATTCATAGTGATATTAAATGTTTTACATGTTTATTAGACTTCTGTTTTTTCTCTTCTATAGCTTTCCTATTAATATCATTTGCCCATGCTTGCAAATGTTATATTCTGATCTGCACTTGTTTTTAAACGTTCATCAAGATTTATTTTGTTTTTATAAAAGTTTTCACTTCTAATGTAGTTGAGTTTATTGATTTGTGTTTATGGTTTATAATTCTTTGGAATCTTTTTAAAAAATATCTTCTCTACATGAAATTTATTTTACCTATGTTATTAAATAAGTAATCTAAATTTATCTTTTTCTATATGAATAGCTAGTAGTCTAAAGCAATTCATTGCATAGACTGCCTTTTCAACAGTGTTTTTTAACCTGTTGTTACATTTTTAATCTGTTGTCACAATTGTTACATTTATAGATCTGTTTCTTTATTCTCTACTTTCTTTGTCCAATATCATACTGTTTAGTATAATTATTATGGCTTTATAATATGTCTCATTATCAGGTAGGAAAAGTAATCCCAATATATTCTACTTCTTCAGAATTGTTTTGGCAACTCTTGGCTTTTTATGCTTCAGAATGAATTTTATGAGAAGCTCATGTACCAAAAATAACTGGATTTGACTATAAAATACATTAACTACAGATTAATTTGAGGAGAATTGATACATTTTATTCTAATCTTTAAAATATATGGTTTACTTTCTTTAGAACTTCTTTGATTTCATGTGCAATTTTATTCATACAGGTATTATGGGACTTTCTTAGATTAATTCCTAAGAATCTTATCATTTGTGTTTTTGCTGTGACCAAGATTTTTTATTATTATTGTTCTCATTAGTCCACACTATGACTATTTCAAATTATGTGTTCCTTATATATAAAATATTATCTATTTTTTATTAATCTTATGTCTACCAACTTTGATAATATTTCTCATTAGTTTTAATATTTTCAAGATTTGAACTTAAGACATAGATTCATATTACCTGTATCCAACATCTTTCTGTCTGTGTTTCTTCTTTTCTTTTTCCTTGCTTCCTCCCACCTCATTTCTTTTTCTTGTCATATTGCACTGGCTCAGATGACCCCTAATTAAACAAATATATATGGATATTGAGACACTTTTAAGTTGATAGGTATATTTTTTTCATCATGAGCTAAAAGAGTTGCAAAGTTTGCAATTTTCAATGTCTTTAAAACATTGACACAAAATAAAACAATTTCACAGCCAAAACCAATGTATGGTGATAGAAGTTAGGAAAGTCGGACAGTAGTAGAGGGATTAATAACCACAAGGTGGCATGAGGAAGTCTCTTAGGTGCTGGTTTTGATCTGGGTTTTGATAACATGAGAGGTTGTTAACTTAGTTAAAACTCTTTGAGCTGTACACATAACGTTTTTCCACATTATTCTGTGTATACTTCAATATAAAATTTACCAAAATATATAACATTGTAACTAAGTAAATACAATTATAGTCACTTTTTAACTGTAAGGTAACTGTTACATAACTTTTGAAACTATAGCTAGATAATACCCACTATCATGCATTTTAAAAAATTTGGAAAATTTAATTTTTAAGTCACAATTTTGCATCATTTTTTCATTAACTCAAATTTCCATTCCAGTTGCCCCACATTTTATCTCATGTAACTTTTTTTAAGTTTTAAGGTTTTCATGTATTACCTTGCCATACTTCTGTGCAAAAAAAGGTAAATATATTAAAATAAAAATAAATTAAAACAGGTAAACAAAATACAAATTACTTTTATTTCTTATGGCCAAATTACTCTAGCTCTTGAATATTTCTGTTAGGTTATCACTGAGTTATAACTCATTTGTATAGCTAAAAGCCCAAGAAAACTAATTTATGAATAAGTAGATGAAAATAAAAGAAAATTTTAAGAACAATGTTATGCAATTCTTTGAAAATTACATGTAACAAAAATCCCATAAACTATTAAACTTGATTTCAAACTTGTTTAAAATTGGAAAACACCTGATTTACAAAAGGATTTCTTATCCAGTCAGTTGCATCATTGGCCTTTTCAACTTCTGGAATGTCAAAACGATTTTTATCAAAGATTTTCAAAAAACCATGAGATATAAGTATTTCTTTCACATGTTTTGGCACTTTGTTTAATGCCATTATAATCAAACTAGTTTAGAAAAATGGAAACATTGTCATTTTAATAATTTTTGTCAATAAAATAGTTTTGATAAAATGCTCTTGTTTTATCACCTATTTTATTATTTGTTTTGAATATATTATCTTCAATACTGTGGACATGCTTATTTAGCTCATTCAATGTATGGAAAATTTCCACCGTGTAACCTTACTACAAAGGTTGATCTGGGACTGCGGTGAGGCAAGTGAGGTGCTTTGGGTGCAATATTTAAAGATGTATCACGCCGAGGTTGACAGTTCCTTAAATTTTGTGCTCTAGAACTTCATTTGCCTCTTCCTAGTCCCAGCGCTGCCTCATTGTCAAAAGAATTAGCCAAGTCAAAGTTACTTTCCACGAGCAAATGACTGTCATTTTTCACTTTAAATAAATAATGCATATTCTCATGATAATGGTCTTACCTCTTAATATTAAAGTAGATACACACATCGATTGATCAATCAATCCATCACTCAGTGGAGAGAAGACACACCATGTGAGAATGAGCTTTGCCGTAAGTTTGTTACTTGGAGAAAATAACCTCAGCATTAACTCTCCCTTACAAAGGAAAAGACAGTAATCAGTGGATGAAAAAGTCTTAACTATTCAACAAGTTTCTTTGTTGCTTCTCCAGGCTGGCAAGTAGAACTTCATACTCTGTGAAGAGAGAACACACTTACAGGCTCTTGGCCCTATGCAAGTGACCTATTCTCTGCTTCTGTCCCTGCCTGGATGGTTCAGTCTCATCCTGCACATGATCCCATATCTCACAAAAAACCTCAATGGGCCCAGTTAGTGAATTCAGTTTACCCTTGCCAATAAGACTATGATTTCTCTCTAGGTTTTTGTTATCTAGAGATTCCATTTTCTCTTAGTTGCATGACCTTTTTTTCAAATTTTTGGTATTCTATTCCAGCATTTCCCTATGTTAGAATAGGGAAGAGGGCCTAGTCAAGTCAGTTAAATCTGCAGTGAGGCCAGACGTCTCCTCATTGATTTTAGAATAATTAAAGGTCAATGGCAGCTTACGGTATTCATTATCTATTACTGCCTAGCAAATTAAACCAAAACTTAATGGCTTAAAGCAGCAATAAATATTTATTATTTCTCATGGATTCTGTAGTTTAAAAATGCAGGAGTGGCTTGGCTGAGTGGTTCTGGCCTGGGGTTTCTCACGAGGTTGTCCATCCTTAAATTCTTTTCAGGGCTTTTTCTCTCACCAGATGGCTCCTTGGTTCCATCACAAAGAATTTTATAGTCACACCTTCAGCTTCATCTTTACACTATAAATTCTTGAGAGTACTCTGGATTTACTCTTTGTCCAAAATCCAATTTTTTTTTTTCATTTTAGCATTGTTTGCCATCCAAAGAGGCTAGGAATTTTCAAACCCACCAGGTCCTAGCTGCCTTATGTATTATAATTTTTCTTGAGCTTGTCTCTCTCCTCTTTCATTTTTCAAAGCAACAAGAAGAAACCAGGGGGTACCTTCGACCTGCTCCCAGAAATCTCCTTACCTAGAAAACCCAATTCATTAAGATACCTTTTCTATATTACCACAGACGACGATGTTGCCAAACTCTTTGCCACTACTTGAGAAGAATCCCCTTTCTCTAGTTTCGAAACACAATTTTCCTCACTTTCCTATAAGCCCTCCCCAAAAGCCTCCTTGGGGGCATTCAGATGTCTGTGACCTCCCCAGAGCCCTTTAGGTTTTGCTCATATACTCAACAAAGTCTTTTCGGTATCTGCCTACCCCCATCCCAGGCCCAACATCAATCCCACTTTCTTCTTCTGGCAGCACCCCTTGTCAAATCCATATTAGTTATCTATTGCTGTCACCCCAAAACTTAGTGACTTAAAGCAACAGTGTGCACTTACTACTGTCTTTCACAGTTTCTGAGAATCAGGAATTCAGGAGCACTTGATTGGGCAGTTCTGGCTTGACACCTGTCAAAAGGCTGCAGTCAGTTGCTGGCTGGAGCTGTAGTCACCTGCAGCTTGACTGAGGGTGGAGGGTCTGCTTCAACGTGGCTCGCTCTCGTGGCAAGCTGGTGCTGGCTTTTGGCAGAAAATATCAGTTTTTCTCCCTCTGGGTCCCTCCATGGGGCTGCTTGAGTGTTGTTATAGCATGGCAATTGGTTTACCCCAGTGTGCAATATAAGAACAAGAGCAGGAGCTGTGTCCCTTCTGTGACCTAGCTTTGGAAGTCACATAGCATCATATTTGCCACATTCTATCTGTTGGAAGTGAGTCACTAAGTCTGGCCCATATTCAAGGGAAGAGGTATTAGAAGAATTTGAAGATATTTTAAAACCATCAAAACACTTAGAACTCTACAATAAATGTATGCTAATAAAATTACACCTCTTATAAATTTTTATTTGGAAAAAAATTTTACACTTTTTCAAGAATCTAGAAGGAGGTCAAAAGAGTTAGGTTGAGTCTCTCTGCCTATATTTTATGACTGTCTCTGTACCCATTTCCTCATGGAGAGAAAAAAGAAAATAACCCACAGAAGGGCAAGGGCTGGGATGAGCAGGTATGTGAGCACAAAAGGCCAAATTGTCGCTCACACTCACATAACATGTAAATATGATCCAACATCACAGTTTGCTGATGACTAAGAAAGGAGGCCAGAAAGGAGCTACCACATGTGCCACACTGATACTTGGGAGGCCCCCAGTCCCCATTTCCACACTGGGATGTGATTTGGTTTTGTTGGGGTGTAAGCTACCGTAGGAAAACCACTTGCTTTGAGGGTCTCTAAGTTTTTATATCTTATTAGTTAGTTTTATAACTAACTTCTTCCTTTCAGTGTAGCTGCATCACATTAATCCACAAAGTGCAGGCTTACTTACAAAAAACCAATCCAGGCATCCCCCGAATATTTCTTAGTTTAATAATCAGTAAATTATAAACTCCTGCTTAAACCCATTATTTTTCAAGATTATAAATTCTACCAGGCAATGCTTACAAACTTCCTGCAGTGCCCTGGAGGAAAGAGACCCATTCTTAAGCCTTTCTTTCTCAGCAGGAATTAAAAGAATACACAGAAGGGTAAGTCAGTAGATACTCATGTTTCCATTTTTTCATCCTTCCATTTTTGATTTAATCATCCGAATTCAACATTCTAAATGAACACTCATCTAAAATTCCTTCCCATTTACCTACCCTCATTCCAAGAATTTTACAGGTGAACTTTATCATGATGTTACTATAGAAATATAAACACATATGTATTTTCTCCACATTCTTTTAAATTTTCTTTTCTGTCTCCCCTACCACCCTGAAATTTGCTTTTTTACCTCAAACTATCATCATCTCTGCTTTAAAGTCCATTATGATCCATTTTAAAGTATTAAAATATTTATGGGAAAAGAAGTATAAGCTTTTTAATACCAAGTAAGTTCTCTGACAGTGGTCAGACTTGGGGAAAACATCATTAAGAAGTCAGCTAGAAGAGTTTCTAAGGAAATTAGTTTTAAATAGATGGTAGCAATTAATCAGCAAAAACAAATACCTGATAGTAGGAGGAAGGTTTCACTGGTGATTAGAAAAGAACGATTAAGACTGGATTTGGGATACTGACCTGTGTGCGTGCTGTGGTGTAATCTCTCCTTTCTAGCCTTTGAGGAGCTAAATGGAGCATAAAGCAATTTTTCCATGATTCAAATAAATACAGAGTAAGCATGTTGAATAGAGAGTAGCTACATTAGACAGCTTGAAAAGATTTTCAGTTAAAGGAAAAGTATAGGAGCTTTAACGCCTAGAAGGGGTTGCTAAAGGACTCAGAGCCAGGAATAGGCCCAAACAAAAAAATACCATCTATTTAAAAATATTGTAGGTGCATCGTTAATTCAGATACAGGCACAGAGCTAGGATTAGATTAGGTAAATGTGGTAAACAGTAAAAGATTAGTAAAATAAGTACTAACTTATGCCAGGTATATGTGTTTCTTTAAAAACTGGTTTAATCTATATAAGGTTAATTTAAATAAATTAGTATTTTAATATTGAGTGAAATTATGAGTATAAATCCAGTTAACCATGCCTCTGAGAAGCCCAACTGCTCAACTTGCCACTCAGATGATAGAGGCAATGAATTTTGCTTTAGAGCACTTCATCTGGACTGCAGTTGCACCAGCCCTCTTAGTTATTTTCTTACCCATAGTACTTTCTAGCATATAATTTATTATGTCTAACCTTGAAAATTCTAGCACATAACTTATTATGCTAGAAAGTACTATATCCTGCCCTTCTACCACTGCCCTTTAGAAGTGTTAACTTCTTGAGTGTAGGATTTGACCTACTTTGTGCACTGTGATATTCCCAGCACCTAGAACAATGATTTCATGTAAAAGATATTTAACAAATATTCACTGAATGAATGGACTGTAGGCATCATATATCGTTCCATACATTGCAACATTCTTACATATTCCATCTGTTGCAATCTCAAACACTTAGAAACAATGTCATCATTCAACTTCAATTTTCCACTTCTCCACTACTGCTGTACTTCACTCTCCATTTCCATCTTGGGTTTACTTATACCCTTTCTCAAGTGCATTTAAGTAATTTTTTCTACTACTTCTCTCATGATCAAAAATTATTTGAATAACTTGGAATGCCATTGGCCAAGTAGTATATAGGTAATGTTTTCCTATAATTACAATAAAGAACAACTTCCTATTTCCTGTCCACCACCAATCAATCAAGAAGTTTGTGTGAAACATCAACTAAGTGTGAGCACTGTATAAGGTCCTAGGGATATAAGAAGAAATAGATGTCTGTATTTATTAAGCTCAAAGTAACATGAGCTATGAGATTTATGTCTACCTGACAAAATAAAGTGTTGTAAGCTACACGTCCAATAAAGGGCTGATAACTAAAATCTACATAGGACTCAGGAAAGTCAGCAAGAAAAAAATCTAATAACCCCATGAAAAAGTATGTAAAGGACATGAACAGAAACTTGTCAAAAGAAGACAGATTAATGGCCAACAAACATATGAAAAAATGCTCAACATCTCTAATCATCAGGGATGCAAATCAAAGCCACAATGAGATAGCATTTAACTCTAGTGAGAATGGCTTTTATCAAAAAGTCCCAAAACAATAAATGTTGGCATGGATGCAGAGACATAGGAACACTCCTACACTGCTGGTGGGACTGCAAACTAATATAACCTCTGTGGAAAGTAATATGGAGATATCTCAAAGAGCTAAAAGTAGAACTACCATTTGATCTAGTAATCCCATTACTGGGCATCTACCCCAAAGAATAGAAGACATTCTATAAAAAAGACATCTTCATTTGAATGTTTATAGCAGCACAATTCACAATTGCAAAGATGTAGAAACAACCCAAGTGCCCATCTTCATTGTATTAATACATGAGTGGATTAATAAAATGTGGTATGTATATACCATGGAGTTCTACTCAGCCACCAAAAACAATGGTGATCTAGCACCTCTTGTATTATCCTGGATAGAGCTGGAGCCCATTCTACTAAGTGAAGCATCACAAGAATGGAAAAACAAGCACCACATGTACTCAACACCAAATTGGTATTAACTGGTCAACACTAATGTGCACATATAGGAGTGACATTCATCATCAGATGTCTGGCAGGTGGGAAGGGAGAGGAGGGATGGGTCTATTCACACCTAATAGGTGGAGTGCGCACTGTCTGAGGGATGGACATGCTTGAAGCTCTGATTCGAATAGGACAAAGGCAGTACATGTAACCTAAACATTTGTACCCCCATAATATGCTGAAATGAAAAAAATAAAATTAAATTAAAAATAAAATAAAGAAAAATAAAAATTAAAAAAACTTACATACATAAATGCAGCATCGAAATAAATAAGACCAAATGATGCTATAACATCAGTTAACTCTTCTTAAATGATTTTAAGTCAGGTAGAAACCTCATGTCATGTGTTCTACATGTAAGCTCTTGATCCAGGTTAAGCAGCTTTTTGTATAAGATGTAATATTTAATTGAGGCCTGTTTTTTGTTTTGTTTTTTTTTTCCTGGCCGATGACTAATTGCTCTAGAACCATTTGTTGAAAATGTTTTCCCTTTCTCACTGAATTGTTTTTGCTTCCTTACCCAAAATTAATTGAGTATATTTGGATGAGTCTATTTTTGATTTCTCTATTTTATTTTATTGGTATGTTCTACCCTTTACCAATATCACACTGTCTTGATAAAATTGTAGCTTTATTAATAGGCCTTAACATTGGGAAGAGTGATTTCTCTTACTTTTTTCTTCTCTTTCAAAATTATTTTGGCAATTCTAGGTCCTTTTCCTTACCATATGCATTTCTGAATGATCTTATCTATCTTGAAAAGAAACATTGCTGAGATTTTGATAGGAATTATGTTGAACCTATAGATCTATACAGGAAGTTGACAGCTTTGCTAAGTTCCATCTGAATATATACATTTTTAAAATATCAATGCAAAAATTCATTAACAAAATTCAAAGGCATATAACATAAGCAACAAAAATGAGAAATAAAATTAATATTCTTACTAAACATTCATAGTAATAAACACTATGATTTCTAATATACTAAAAAACCTGAATAGGACAATCCACAGAAGAACTGATTTTAAAAGCCCAACTTTATATTCAAAGGAATGCAAATTCAAACTAAAATGAAATAATTGTTTATACCTACTAAACTGTCAAATATTTTAAAGAAAAATACTCAGGGCTGAGTGATGAAGATGAAGGGAAGCAAGCTTTTGGTCACTGTTATTAAGAGTCCAATTGGTATAAATTTTCACCAATGCCATTTGAAAATATCTATTAGGAAACTTTAAAAGATATACTCTTTTCCCCAGGGTTTTCACTTATAGAAAACTATCTTAATAAAAATGATCAGAAATCAATAAGCATTGTACATACAAAACGTACATCACAACATTAATTGTAATAGTAAGAAGAAGAGAAAAACCTAAATGTCCAATGATAGGAGATCATTAAACTATGGTATAGCTATGTGATACAGTATTATGGAGCTGTTAATAAATCATATATTCAAAGAATTTAGTGACATAATTGTTCACCATATGGTACTAAGCAAAAAAATCTATATGCAAATATGCTAATGTAATACACTCCCCCAAATACTTTTAAGATGTATTTTTGTATAGAAAAATAATCTGTTGGGAAATATATAATACAAAAATAATAATACTTGTCAGTGTAAAAGTTGCATCATTTTTTTCTTTATATACTTCTCTGTATAGTCTATCTTTTCTACAATAAATATGTATCACCTTTGTAATCTGAATTCATTAATAAAGTGACCAGCAGTTTTAGTAATTATTATTTAGTAATAATAGGCCTAAGATTCCTAAGTCAGATTATGAGCTGATGTAGCAGCGGCCCACTTAGGAAATCCTTCTGAGAGTTGGTTGTGTGGGAGTAGAAGAATCTAATTTCCACAATAAGTAGAAATATTCTATTCTCTCCTCATGCACAGTTTCAAGAATGAATTGTCTGACTGAAGTTGAAAAGAAAGACTAGAAGAATGAATAATAATAAAAATTGCACCAAAGTTAAGCCTTCTCTGGTAAAGAGTAATGCCCTTTTGTTTGTTTGTTTGTTTGGTTTGTTTTGAATGTTTGGTGTTTTGTATGCTCTGGGTCCTCTGTAGTGTTACCAGAATGGAGTACCTGCACATGTTCCACCTTTAGAGAAAGCCAGAAGTCAGGGAAGGCCCACACTAAACCACGTACATTCTAATTGGAAATTAGGTTATCAAAAACTGGCGGCGTGTTCCATAAATGTTTTATAACATTGGCAGAGAGGTACAATGAGTTCATAGTTTTTAAAAAATCATTCATATGCAAATTATACCAGGGAGAAAATCTAAAGCACATTTCAAAGCATTAAAAGTTCAAGCCTCATTAACATCATAACCATATTCAACAATTACTTAGCAATTTAAGACAAACTTCAGGCCACATCAAACTGTTGCCTTTGAATGATAATCATGATCAGGTTGACCATATCATTTATGGTCTGAACCACGACACGTTTAAGTAGGAAGTGGGTGTCATTTAAGAGTTAAGCTGGGATGAGCACTGTAAACTAGAACTGGCTGGACAAATCGGAATGAAGGTTGGGTTGCCCTATGGTTGGATGAAACTTACCCAACCACATTCCATCCTGGTTCAACATCACATAGAAGTTAGGTCTCCATTAAATTAATAAGTAATTATCAACCAGTACAAATTACAGAATTGAAAGCAGTAATATAATTTTTAGTTGATAGAGAAATCCTTAGTAATAATAATAGGATAATCCATTAGCATATAAACATTACCACTTAAATTTGTTGCTGTTCTGAAAAGCTCTTAGTAGGAAATGATATGATTTCGAATGAATATTTTGGATCTAGGGCACATGCGTACACACACCAAGATAAGCAAACTTCTCCATATTAAGTTTAAGGCAATATAAAAGATTGATTTAGAAATAGCACCCTCCTGCATAGTTCCACATGGATGATTTACCCTTCAAGGGTGTTTTCAATGCTATTAACAGAAATTTGAAAACAAAATAAATATTCAACGATAAGAAACCTTCAAGCAATTAAGGTATCTTTGCTGATCCAAAGTATGAAAATTACTGATCTAAAAGAGTATTTAATTCTAAGTTTGAGATATTTTATATACAAAAGGCAGATTACAAAAACTATGATCATATATTTGTCCCCTTTTGCCAATTACATATTTCATATTGACAGCTAAATATGTGTATATATATAAATTATAAAAATTATTTCTAAAAATTTATCTTTTTAGAACAATTAATGAAATGTATATCAAATTTTCTACTTAGAATATGCATTATTTTAATGAGAACAAATAGAAAGTAACTATTTAATGGATATTCATCATGAACATTGTAGAAAATAAACAAAATGTAATAAAGAGAAAAAACACAAAATGAACAGTGGCTACAGCAAAATAGCAGAGGTATCTAAAAAATAAGAGGATAATGTTCTGAGCAATTATATGATGCTAAATTTGAAAATATTGAAATTGACAAAATGTACTAAAACATCATAGGAATTCAAATCAGAATTCTGTAATTGTGCAATAATAATAAAACAAACTTGACCACGGAAAAATTGTCAGAGAACTATCCCCCCCAAAGGCCAAATGGTTCCATGGCTATAATCTTGAAAATTTTTAAAGCATAGATAATCCCCTTACTATGTGGACTGTTTCAGAGCAAAAATATTAAAAACTACCTAATAATTTTGTAACATATATCAAATCAACATCTGAATAAGATATATAAAAAACATATACTTTTCTCACAAAACATGTATCCTAAATCAATATTAACTCATGACATAAATCCTAAATCAACATGAACCAAAAATAATAATTCAGCAATATTAAAAGAATTATATACCATAATTAAAAAGGGTTTCACCCAGATGTATGAAGATTATTTAATATAAAATATTTAGAAATCTACTAAAATTATGCACTGCAAGATGAAATTCAACAAGAAATACTGTCTCAAAACATTTTATTAAACTCAATACCGATTCTTAATTGTAAAAACTTTTAGAAAATAACATTTCAAAGCAGTGAAATATTTTAATAAATAAAAATTATAAAACTTAACCAAGGGATATTAAAGATACTGAAACAATAAAGATGTGACATTTTTCTGTATTGATAAGACTAAATATTGAAACATTTTAATTATCCAAATTGATAGGCTTACTACTCAAAATGCCAGACAACTACTTGAAACTTAATAAAATGATTCTAAACTTTACTAGAAGGAATGTTTAAATTATTAATGTTTAAATGAATATCATAGCAAGAAATAAGAAGGTAGAAGAATGGAACAGAAGAGAACATCCTAAAGCCATGTGAGTTTATTATTTAATAAAATACCATTATAACTTAACGAGGAAAAAATTATTCATTAAGATGAATTGGAACTTTAAGAGTTAATAATAATATCTCTTTCTTCCCCACCTGACTACCAAACCAGATGAAAGTACCCAAGAAACCGAGCAGTAGAGATCAAAATATCTTTTGAGTGTTTTTGTTACTGATAAAAGCTGGATTAGAGAATGTGGCTTCGATGTATGGTCCAAATAAGCATCCGAAAAACTTTACCCAGAATTAAACTTCCTCACTAAGTCTCATACAAACCTGAAAAAATATAGAGAGGACCCCTGAAGCACCATCTTCCTTGTGGCACTGGCCTAGAACAGATCAGAATGCAGACCTGCGGTCAGGTAGATTCACAAGAGGGTAGAGGGAAAAGATAAAACCAGCATGTTCAGGTCCTCTCCTAACTACCTGTCAGAAATCTCACTCTTCCTCCCCTGGAGGAGTGGATGCTGCTGCTGAGAGGCAAGATGAGCATTTCTAGAAGGCAAGTCCTTCCAAATGGAAACATGAGGTAACAAGTAAAGGGAGTAAAGGTGGAATTGTTGAACACTCAAGCAGTGAAAAAACAAAGGAAATCTTTACTTCACAAAATAATTAGACTAAAAATGTGGTTTTCTATATATATTAAAGCCGTAGTTTAATACTCTGCTGTCAAGATCTATTTGTTCCATAGCCCTCCCTTGGAGCCACTGCAGGAGAAATATGGGCTCCAGCCAGTGGGGTCCTGGGCTTCTCACCCTACTTCACTGTAAGCAGCTCTGCTTGTATCTCTTCTACACACTCAGCTTTCCAAGCAAAGTTTTATTTGAAGGAAGAGCTCAGATACAAAATGTTTGGAACACCACTAGACTAAATACTTACAGAAAATAAAATGTTAAAAAACATTTTTAAACTATTGAAAGTACACATTAGAGAAAATTAGCTTCAAGATGGCTGAGTAGAAGCATCTGGCACTTACCTCCTCCGTAAAGAAGAACCAAAATAGTGAACGGCTAATCACACTTTGAATATGGCATCTAAGAGAGAACACCTGAATTCAGCAGAAAGCTAACAGAAAACACTTGAGGCATGAAACGAGAGGGAAGCAAGGCAGTTGGCTCGGCTGGGATTGGCTGGGAGCCTTGAGGGGCTTCCTAGTGTGGGGAAAGGGTAAGTGAGAGATTCCCAGCAGTCCACATTCCCACTATGGATTCGTGAACTCCTAGCCATGGGAGAACCCCTCAACCCTCACAGGCTCTGAGACTAGAATGGTGAGCTGCCTGGAGTCCAAATGATTGCATTGTTCCAGAGAGGACACTCAGACCATGCATGCTGCCCAGGGAAGTAAGGATCCATCCACCCAGCCCATTGCTGCCACTGCCAGCACCCAAGCAAGCTGCCTGGTGGCCCAAGAATTGGCCCACAAGATGCCTGCATGCACCATCCAGGGGCCGAAGGACAGGCATGCTTGGCCTGCTGCTGCTACCACTGGGGTTCAAGGACAGGCTCACCTGGCATTCTCAACCCCAGCAAAACCTCATCATAGCCTCTGCTAACACCACAGCATAAGCCACTGAGAAAATCACAGACAGAATTGACGCTGTTTACACCTGAAGAAATCATATGGAGATTACTGCTGCATGCATCAAGAATCACAGCTAAAGTGCCCTACCCAAGAACACTATAGATATATCTTCAAGAAAAATTCTTCCCCTACAAAAGCCAATTCAAAATATTGGAAGATTTACAGATACCAAAGTAAGGACCCAAGAAACATGAAAAAGCAAGAAAATATGACATCTCCAAAGGAACACAATAATTCTCCAGTGACAGATTCCAATGATAAAGAAATTTATAAAACGCTTGAAAAATAATTCAAAATAAGGATATTAAAGAAGCTCAGTGAGATGCAAAGGAACACAGAGAAAAAGTATAAAGAAATCAGAAAAATAATTTAGGATATGAATGAGAAATTCATCAGACACAGATACAATTAAAAAAACATAAACCTTCAAAATTAATAACTCAATGAATTAAATGAAAAATATAATCAAGAGCTTTAACAATAGACTAAATTAACCAGAAGAAAGATATTCAGAACTTAAATACAAGGTTTTTTTAAATAACCCAGTGAGACAAAAAAAGAAACAAATGGAAATGAAAATGCAACATACCAAAACCTATGGAATACAACAAAAGCGGTGCTAAGAGGCACATTTATAGAAATAAACGCCTACATCAAGATCGAATAAATAATCTAATGATGCACCTCAAGGAACTTGAAAAGCAAGAACATGTCAAACCCAAAATTAGTAAAAGAAAAGAAATAGTAAAAATTAGGGCATAATTAAATGAAATAGAGACTAAAAAAGAATAAGAGGGATAAATGAATGAAAAGTTGGTTTTCTGAAAAGATAAACTAAATCAATAAACTGCTAGCTAGACTAATGAAGAAAAAAAGACAAGACCCAAATAAACAAAATCAGAAAGGAAAAAGAAGACTTTGCAACTGATACCATACAAATACAAGATCATCATAGACTATCATATACAACTATATGCTAACAAACTGGAAAATCTAGAAGAAATGGATAAATTCCTGGGTACACACAACCTATGAAGATTGAATCAGGTAGATACAGAATACGTGAACAGACCAATAGTGAGTAATCAGATTGAATAAGTAAAAAAATCTCCTCCCCACCCCCAAAGAAACCCAGGACCAAGTGACTTCACTAATGAATTTTACCAAACTTATAAAGAAGAACAAATACCAATTCTCTTCAACTTATTTCAAAAAATTGAAGAGGAGGGAATTCTCCCTAACTCATTCAATGAGGCCAGTATTACTCTGATACCAAAACTATGCAAGGACACGATAAGAAATAAAACTACAGGCCAATATTTCTGATGGTCATAGACACAAAAATTCTTAACAAAATACTAGCAAACCTATTCCAACAGCACATCGAAAAAATAATACACCATGATCAAACAGGATTTAGTCCAGGAATGCAAAGATAGTTCAAAATATGTAAATCAATAAACAAGACACATAACACCAACAGAATGAAGGGCAAAAACCATGTGATCATCTCAATAGATGTAGAAAAAGCATTTGATAAAATTCAACATCACTTCATGATAAAAATACTCAACAAACTAGATACAGAAGGAAATACCTCTACATAATAAAAGATATATATGACAAATAGCTAATATCATACTGAATGAGGAAAGCTGACAGTCTTTCTTCTAAGAACTGAAACAAGACAAAGATGCCTACTTTTGCCACTCATATTCTACATGGTGCTACAAGTCCTAGCCAGAGCAATTAGGCAAGAGAAGGAAACAAAGGGCATCAAAATTGGAAACAAAGAAGTGAGGTTAGCCTTGTTTGCAGATGATAGGATCTTAGAAAAACCTAAAGGCTCTACAAAAAAAAAAAAAGATGTTAGAACTGATAAACGAATTCAGTAAAGTTGCAGGATACAAAATCAACGAATAAAAATCAATACCATTTTTTATACAATAGTGAAAAACACAAAAAAAAGAAACCAAGAAAGCAATCCTATTTACAATAAAGATAAAGAATAAAAAATAGCTAGGAATCAATTTAACCAAAGGAGCGAAAGATCTATTAATATGCAAGGAAAACTATAAAACACTGATGAAGGAAATTGAAGAAGACACCAAAAAATGGAAAGATATTCCATGCTCATGAATTGGAAGAATTAATATTGTTACAGTGGCAATACTACCCAAAACAATTTAGAGATTCAAAATACCAGTGACATTTTTCACAGAAAGAGAAAATATAATTCTAAAAGAAAACTTACATGGACATTTTGCTGCTCTGAAATAGGAAAGAATTTAATGGCATAAAATAATTAAAATTTGAAGTATGTATAAATGAGAGAGGTAGATAGATACATAGATAGAGAGATACTGATTTGGATAGACAGATATCAAAAGCCTTGATACCTCCTGAAACATCACAAACAAAAAAAAAGGGAAAAAAGAAACAACAAAAATATTTGTAACAAGGAACACAAGTGAAAAGTTGATTTCCATAATATATAAAGAATTATTACAAATCAATAAGAAAAAGACAAATGTCCCAGTTGGAATAAATGGGCAAAGGGCATTATAGAGAGACAGGCCTTCCAG
The DNA here is from genome assembly GCA_963575035.1 of Avahi laniger. Classification (NCBI taxonomy): domain Eukaryota; kingdom Metazoa; phylum Chordata; class Mammalia; order Primates; family Indriidae; genus Avahi; species Avahi laniger. The sequence goes on along the minus strand of CAUYSK010045341.1, from coordinate 6,417 downwards.
AGAACTGGAGAGGTGAAGGGAGAGCTACTGTTCGGGAACACTTGGGCAGTGGCTCTGCATTCCTAGCCCACCCCACCCCTAGGTCAGGATTTAGGCTCCAATATGCCCAGAGAGTATCACCAACAGTGATATGCCCCTTAGAGAATAAATGCCAGGAGAAACAGTACAAAGATGTGCTGAAGGGGCTCTTCTCCCTGTGATTGCCTTGATATTGTTAAGTTCTAAATTCTTAGCCAAGTAATTAGTTTCCTAGGGCTCCTATAACAAGCACAACACAATTGGTGGCTTATAACAGCAGAAATGTGTTGTCTCACAGATTTGGAAAGCAAAAGTCTAAAAAGTCAAGGTGTGAGCAGGGTTGGTTCTTTCTGGAGGCTCCGAGTAAGGATCTACTCCATGCCTCTCTCCTAGATTCTGGTAGTTGAGGCAATCCTTGGTGTCACTGGGCTTGTGACACATCACTCCAGTCCCCACCTCTATTATCACATGGTATGCTCCCCTCTTCGTGTCTGTGCAATTCTGTCCAAATTTACCCCTCCTTAAAAAGACACCAGTCATATTTGATTTAGGGCCCACCCTAATCCAGTATGACCTCATCTTAATTTGATTACATCTGCAAAGACCCTGTTTCCAAACAAGGTCATATTTACAGGTGCCAGGGGAAAGGAAGTAAATATATCTTTTTTGAGGGGACAGAATACAACCCATGACACCAAGAGACCAGGAGCTGAGGGTAAGGGGGTGTTATGGTCCCTGTAAACAGACTTAGGAAATCTCTACACAAAGGGAGTGGGTCAAATATGAACATGGAAATATAGGTAGCCTCATTTATACTTACAGATACACAAACTTTAAAAACAAGACACCATTTTTACCTATAAAATTAACAAAGACTAAAAGAATACAAAAGTAGATGAAGAGAAATTTGGCCCTCAAGGAGCCAATGGCAGTGTTGGGGGGATGTACTCAGATGTATAATTGTCTTGAAGGACAATTCAGAAAGAAGCATCAAAAACCTTTACTCAAATCATTGCAAATTTACTGAGTATTCAAATATATTCAAATATTCAAATATTTATTGACTATTTACTATGCACCAAGAATTGTTCTAAAACCTCTAATCCAATAATTCTGCTTTTGGAATTGTATCCAAAGAAAATTAGTAGAAATGCAGGCAAATATTCATTAATACATACAGGGAATCCATTGCAACATAAAAAGTCTAAATGGCCATCAATAGGGAAGTGATTAAATAATTTATGCTACATTTATATATAAATGATATAATTGAATAATAAAAGAAAAATTTGAAAGATAATTAAGGTTTAGAAAAATCTTAATTTTATGAAAAAAGGAATAAAAATAGGCATTTATTATATGATCTCAATTTCTATATATATTTCTATATCTGACCAAATATATGGTTATTTAACATCAAATATGTGCTAGGACTTACAAAGAAAGAATCTGTTAGATCTCTGGGTAAGAGTAAAGGTCAACTTATATTTTTTTCTATTATTTTTTTCTCCCTTATACAGAAATTGCTGGAGAACAGGCCAGCACATAGTAGAGTCCTTTGTGCTTTAGTCATGAATAAAAATGTGTCCTAAAATATAATAGAAGAATAGAAGTCAGGAAAAAAAATGTAATTTCAGTTTCAAGTACTTTCTGTTTAACAAGGATGGAAATTTAAATTTGAATTTGAATTCACCTATAAGGGCAGACAGGTCCTTTGGAGAAAAAGAAAGGCTGTAGGGAGTCTTCTAAATTATGCACAAGTAAAGAGAAGACTGCTCACGTTGAGAAGTTTAGAAAATCTGAGGTGGAAAATCTGAAAAAGGCTAAATGGAAAATAGAGGAGAGGGCAGCATTTTGGGGAGAGGAGATAGCTTTTGAGAGAAAAGGATTGAAACTCAGGGGAAAGGAGAATAATAAAGCAGATTTTTATTAGTTCCTCAGGTTGTGTTCACCCTTGGACAAGGGGATAGTGGAGAAGAGGGGGTGACCAAAGGGTCACGGGGGTCTTCACCAAGACTGGAAGTGATTCTGGGCTCGGCCGAGCTCCCTGGAGGCCCAGCTGGCCACACACGTATGGCTGAGAGTGGAGCAGGGGCTGCCTCTGGGTGGAGCCCAGAAATGTCGGACGGGGCCCTCAGCATAGATGCCAGTGTTCTCATAAGAGGAGGCAGCGAGGGCCTTCCAGGTAGCCTGTGGCCAACAGGCATGGACAGCTGAAACAGGAGAAGTTAGACAGAGGAAAGACAGTGCCTGGAGGCTGCACCAAAACGACAGAGGAGGGCACTGTGAGTGGGCCCGAGGCTCTGTGAGCGCATGGGCAAGGCATGAGGATGCGTGATGAAGACAGGACATTTCACAGCCAAAGACTAATAAAGCCAAGGAACGTGAGTTCATAGTTCCCTCGATTTTCAACTTTATCCACATTTTCAACAATGAACAACATTTCTTTTAGAATCAGGAAAAATAATGCCCCATCTATTCTATAGCACCTTCTTGCCTTGAACTGGCCTTACTTCTCCCACTGAAAGCAAAGACTTTTTAAGGAACCTCACCCCCATCCTGTCCTCAAGTGCCCCTCACCACTGAAATGTTCTTACGAGGGTCTCCAATCACTTTCTAATGGTCAACCCAACCGGCAGTTCCAGACATTTTCTTTTTGTCTTCTTAGTCTATTGAATGCTGTTGACCACCCATCCTTCCTGGAACTTCTCCCCTGATGTCCTTGACTCTATTCTCTTACCTCTCCTCCCACCATTCTATCTGCTCCTTGTTCATCTTTGGGAGGGCCTTCCTCTTCTAAAGTCTACCTCTCAGAAGCTGGTGTTTTCTAGAGCTCTGAACTGGGTCATCTTTGCTTCCTTATACATTCTCCCTAGGCCATTGTATCCACACCAACTTTTAACCCTCTTGGCTTACCTACTGCTAAGTCTGCAGTGCCCAGCACAGAGCCTCAGACGCTAAAGGTGTGTAACAGGCAGGGCTCACCTAGCATATCTGACATTCAGAGCAGATCATTACTGAACATCCCTCTCCTCTATACAACACACGTGTATTTAGTAATCATCATGAAATCATCAGTAGTAATAATTATTTTCTTGATTTCCTTTTTAACTTTCACTCAATGTACAATAAAGAACAAATTTCCATTTTAAAACATTATTCACATTCGGTAGAATATTTCATAAATGAACTAAAATTTAGTCTTACCAGTGTCACACTCAGTTTTACTGTTTTAAATTGAAACACACCTAAAAACTCCAAATTGTCAAGTGGTATGGCAGAATTGGCATAACTCAACTTCTCTTTCTTCACCTTTGCAATCCATCATGCTAACGTTGTTTGTTTTGAATCTACCGTTTAAATGCAAAAAAATGTAGCATCACAGGGCATAGAGATAGGAACCGCTCATGAAGGGAGTTCAAACAATTACAACTTACTCTTGAAACAAATCATGGAGTTCACCCGTGTCAGGGGCTGGACGTACAATGAGAGTTGTGCAAATTAATAGAAAAGACAATGCTCGTGAAGGGATAAAGTATAAAAATGTGCTAATCCAAAGTTTGAAAATACATTGTTAAAACTCAGTAGCAACCACAGCAATTGTTTAGAATTTAGACTAATACAGATTTTTTTCAGGAAGTAGTATTTTATCACTAGCATTGACACGGTAGTAAAACGACCAATTTTTGCTTAGTTTAGTCTGCACAGACGATGCGCTCTCTTACTGCTGTGTGCTCCCGACCCCACTGTTGGCATGGTATTGACGATAGATATTTACCAAATGGATGAATACATTTGTCGAATGGCTCCAAGGCTGTCTCTTCAGTCTAGCTTCTCTACTAGATTCTAGACTCGTTTTCTTTGGGTATCTTCACTCCCAGAGGGATCTCAACTCGATGGTTCTGCTTTTTGTTTCCTGCCCTATGTTGGTAAATAGCACCTAATTCCACTGAGTGCCTGCAGCCAGAAACTTGAGATTCCTGTCTCCCCATTCCTCCCAACCAGACATAAAATGATTATTCTACCTCCCACACATTACTGGACTGTGTCCTCCACCTACCTATTCTCACTAACCTGGGCTAATGCAGCACTTGATCATTCTGTCCCAGACCAATACGACAACTACCTTCTCAGTCTCTCTCACTTTTGTCTTTCCTTGCTCTAATCTCCCTGAACTTTCCTAAACCTCCTCATCTTTAAAAAAAAAAAGGTATGAATCTCTACTGCAGAGGATTACTGTGAGAATTAAATAGCACATATGAAGTGTCTAGTATAATGTCTGGCCCATGGAAGATGTTCAAAAATAATGTTTTCCTTCCTAAAATATTGTTTGACATTCTATTGCTTACAAACTCTGAATATTTTGAGAGAAAGGAATTGTATTTTGAGACTGAATTAATGAACCACAATTTTATATGCATAAAAAGCCAAATTATGCAGGTAATTTCAGTTGTATAAATGTGACCTAATTCAAAGTTTTCCCAAACTCATTTTTATTATCAGTCATAAACATTTACCAGTCATTACTTTGTACATACACAAAATAAGTTATAGATATATTGATAGATATACAGAGATATAAGAAAACATCTATGCTCTCAAGGATTTTATAATTCTACAAACACATGTAACTCATAGTGATACATAGTGATACATCTATGTCAAACAAATGCCACAATCATCCACAAAAGAGAGAGAAAGACAGAAAGAGAGAAGGAAGGAGGGAAGGAGGGAGGGAAAACTCACCAAACTGATGCAATCAGAATAATATTTGAGGAGAAGAGAAACAAAGACGTGTCTTAAAGGAAAGCTATACAGCTATACTCAGGTAAGAAAATGAGAGATATATACATTTTCCATACCAAAAACAAACAAACAAACATGTGTGAAACAGAAATGCTAATAGGACATATGACCCAGCTCGTAAAGGGAATAGAATTTATGAAAAAACAAGAGAGTGAAATTTGAAGTTTGGAATGAAGAATTAGACCAGTGAGCAGATGGAATTAAATGCCAATATAAGGGCTTTTCTTTGACAGCAATGAAGCATCAGTACAGAAGCTACGAGAGCCTCCTGTCTGGCTGCCCTACATTTGGTCATTCCTCCCCGTAATCCACCTTCCACTCAGCTAGGTGGTTTAGGTTTTTCCAAAACCTAAATTTGACTATGTCATGTCCTTGTTTTAATTCTCTTTCATGGTTCTTCAAATAAAATACACAAATGGACAATAAGCCATGAAAAGATGCTCAACATCACTAATCATTAGGGAAATGCAAATCAAAACCACAATGATGTACCACCTTGTAACCATTAGGATGGCTACTATCAAAAAAACGGCAAGTGTTGAGGAGGATGTGGATAAATGTAAGCCTTGTGCACTGCTAGTGTGAATGTAAAATAGGGCAGCCACTATGAAAAACAGTATGGCAGTTCCTCAAAAAATTAGAAATAGAACTACCATGCAATCTAGCAATTCCACTTCTGGGAATACAGACAGTCCTCCACTCACAATGGTTTGACCTGTGATTTTTAGATTTTACAGTGATGTGAAAGCCATGTACATTCAGTATGCTTCTCGACTTACAACGGGAGTACATCCAAATAAATTCATCCTAAATTGAAAATACTAAAACATACTTTCGAGTAAACAATATTTTCAATTCATGACAGGTTTATCCAGACATAACCTCACCATAAGGCAAGGAACATCTATATTAACAAAAGAATTGAAAACAGGGTCTTGAAGAACTATTTACAAACCCATATTCATAGTAGCACATTCACAATAGCCAAAACGTGGAAGTAACCCAAGTGTCCATCGATGGATGACTGGATAAATGAAACGTGGCACATCCATTACAATGGAATATTATTCGCCCTTAAAAAGGAAGGAAATTCTGACACATGCTACAACATGGATGAAATTTGATGCCATTATGCCAAGGGAAATAAGCCAGTCACAAAAAGACAACTACTGTATGATTCCACTCATTTGAGGTACCTCGAGCAGTTAAAATCATAGAGACAGAAAGTAGAATGGTAGATGTCAGGGACTAGGGGAAGGGGAGAGTGAGGAGTTGTTTAATGGGCAGAGTTTCGATTTTGCAAGATGAAAAGAGATCAGGAGATTGGTTGTACAACGATGTAAATGTACCCTGCACTATTGAGTAATACACTTAAAAAGGGTTAAGATGGTAGGTTTTATCTTATGTGTATTTTGCCACATTAAAAATAAAATTTAAAAAAAGGCCGGGCGCGGTGGCTCACGCCTGTAATCCTAGCTCTCTGGGAGGCCGAGGTGGGCGGATCATTCTGAGCTCAGGAGTTCGAGACCAGCCTGAGCAAGAGTGAGACTCCACCTCTACCAAAAAAATAGAAAGAAATTAATTGGACAGCTA
>CAUYSK010045340.1:0-21190 GCA_963575035.1 Avahi laniger | reverse complement strand
AAAAGACACATGTATCAGATTTGTGGCTAACACCAAAACAGAATGAATAGTTTCCATGTTATGATTCAGTGATAACAGAGAACCACAGAGTTCAGTTCTCACTTAATTTCGTCATTTCCCCCATAAGACACAGAAAAAAATCATGTAATAAATAAACTGGCCAAAATCACACAGTCTTCTGAATTTGGTCCAGTATTTTTCATAATAGCTGGGTGCATGGCAGAGCCAGAACTAAATGTGTGTGTTACATTTTCCTCCTAATTGGAGAAATGTAATCTTAGCTCATTACCTCCCGCTCATCTCCCTTGTCACTCATGAACTTCACACTCTGTTTTATTTTCCTTCATAGCTCTTATTAGAATGGGAAATTATATTACACATGTATTCAGTTGCTTGCTCATTGTCTATCCCTCCAAGAGGAACAGAAGTGCTGTGGTGATGCAAATCCTGCCCTCCTTGTTCCCTGCGACAGCCCCACCAATGAGAAGCATGCCTGGCACATAATGGATGCTCAATAAATACCTGAAGAATTGATTAATCAATTCATAGTTGAGATTTTAGAAGGTGAATTTGAACCTCACTGGCACCGGAGATCACACTCACAGCAGCTCCTCATGAGCCAGCCCGGTCTCGCTTAATACCATCATCTAATGGTCTTCAAAGTCCAGCTTTGTGTCCGCACCAACCTAAATTCAAACCGCGATCCAACTTCTGACCCTTCGAATCCACTGAAACAATGTACTCACAAGTTTCCCAAAACATCCCAATTGTAGTATTCAGTGACCTTTTCTCCTCCTAATCCTCTTTTGCTCCCTGTCTCATAGCATTTTCCAAGTCTGGACTTACGTGCACGGTGGCCCTTCTCCTTTCTGACTGACCCTGCTTTGATTTTCTTGGTAGAAGGCCACTTCTCTTCTCTCCATGAGTCTGACCATCAGTGTTCTCACCAATTCTCACTGCTTCGCTCTCCCCTCTACGTACATTACTCCAATCTCAATTTCCAGCACGATCTTCTCTTTTAAGCTGCAGAGCTTTATCTCTGAATTTCTGCAAAGTATTTCTTCTTGCATGTACTGCTGTAATCTCCAACTCACCACTTCTGTGACTACCTATTATTGACATTTATTTTTATGGAAATGCATCTTTTACTCTCAATTAGACTAAAGGAACAGTGTATTATACTTTTTGCATCCCTACATCTAACATCATGCCCAGTGCCTTGGGACTTTGATTTAATAAATATCTGAGCTTGACAGATATCAAGTATGGTGATTGCAATGGTAGGATTCTGTTCTCCCAAAAAGAGATACTGAAGTTCTAACCCCCAGGACTTTAACATGTGACCTTATTTGGAAATAGTATCATTGTACATATTATTAGTTAAGATTAGGTCATCCTGAAGTAGGACCAGACCCTTAATTCAATATAACTGGTATCCTTATAAGAAGAGAAAAGAGACTGACGGGCTGAAGAATGTCAATGACATTGAGGCAGAGATGGAAGTGATACACCCATAAGCCAAGGAATGCCACGATGACTGCAAACACCAGACGCTAAAGCAGCAAGGAAGAGTCCTCATCTACATGTTTTAGAGGGAGCAGAGCCCTGCTGAAAACTTGATCTTGGGCTTCTAGTCTCCAGAACTGCGAGAGAATAAAAAACTCTGCCGTTTTAAACTACCTAGTTTCTGGTACTTTGTACAGCGCCCCTAAGAAACTAATTAATACCAAGAAAAAGCAAAGCTTTGAGATCAGATGAATCTGAAGTTAATCCCAACCATATCATTTACTTATGTGACCTTGAGAAATTTATTTTAATTTATTCTCAAGTTGAGAGGCACAACTTCTTTGTGCCTCTATTTTCTTATCTCTAAAATGAAGCCAATATTTGTTTCATGGGATTTTTGGAAGAGTTATATTTATAATGTACATTACAAACCTCACACAGAGCCTAGCATAGTGTGTGCTCAAAATGAGTATCTTCTTTTCCATTTGCATTTTTAAATGAGCCTTTTATTACAATACCTGCTGTATTCATTCAACAAATATGTATTGAATGTCTTCTCTGGGTCAGACACTGCCCTAGGCATTTAGATAAACAGTAAACAGAAGAGAAAAAATACCCTGCCTCGGGAACTTACCTATGGACAGCGGGCCTATATTTTTCCTTAGTAAATAAATGAATGAACTAAAATTGTCATTACATTTTTGTCCTAAACTCTACTTCAAGGAATTAAAATGATAAAGAAATGAGTGGATTTGGCTATCATAGATACTTTTGAAGGTATCAAAACACTTACCACAAACTATTATTATGTAATGCCTTGCTTGTTGTGATAAAGCAGCATAAACTAAAACTATCTTTCCCTTAAGACGTAAGGCAGAAGAAAAACAATCTTTCTTATGTTTCTTAACTGCGACTCCACATTTTAATGAGATGCACTAAGAAATCAATTAAATTTATCATATACAAAAAGTCATTAAAAGGTTAAATTGTCAATGGCGAAGGTTTACCTTCCAGTAAATCTTCACCATTGAAAATGAAGAAACATTTACCCTCACTGCATTTTTCAATCTTCAAAAGAAAATCTTTATATAAAAACTCTGGGACTATCATTTTCTAAAATGTATACAATGACAGGCACTAGTGTAACGGAGAAAATTTTAAGTAAGTGCTATGGCAGATGTAAAACAGTGGGAGAAACAAATGACAAAAAATCTCTTAAGCTTTAGGATATTAAGAAAAAATGAAGAAAGGATCAACACATTTTCATCTCAAAGATAAGAAATTATTTTATAAGTATTTGATATGATATATTCATCAACAGGAGGAATGTCAGGGAATGTAAACATTAGGCTGCAGTGTCTCATGGAGCATCCTGAATGTGGGTTCTCCCTCTCATCCCACATCTCTCTATGTCTCTGGGGTCGCGCTGTCCAGGATAGTAGCCACATGCTACGTGGGATGTGGCTACTGCACTCTTGAAATGTGACATGTCCAGACTGAGATGTGCTATGAGGATAAATGCATATGAAATACTGAAGACTTTGTTTGAAAAAAAGAATATACACTGTAGCAAATGTATTTTATATCGATTATATTTCAAAATGATGTTTGGAGGCTTTAAATAAAATATATCATAAAAATTAAATTCACCTGTATCTTTTTAATTTTTAATACATCTAACTATATCTACTTGGACATTAGAATTCCACAGAAGTATTTTACACCTGTGGCTCACATTGTGTTTCTATCAGGCAGCACTGTTCATGCTATGGAAGTCCCAGTTGTGGGGATAGCAAAGGCTTGTATTGCATAGTAAAGATCAGGAATCAAGTGATGAATCCCTACCACCAGCTAACTGTTTGAGCTGAAGCAAGGATAATCACTTAACCTATTAAAACCAGTGTTTATTCCTCCATACAGAGGGGAAAAAAGTTAAGGTGTTAAATTAGGCACTCTTGAAAGTCCAGCTTTTGTGCCTGGCCCTGTTATAGCCTTAGGGCTACAAAATGCCTTCATGGAGATCTTTAACCCAAGCCTTAGCAAAAACTATTATTAAAAACGCTTGTTCCAATGCTTTCTCTGATCTATACTTTCCTGTGCATCAGCTTCATTCTAACTATGGACCAGCTTCCTCCATGCAGCAGGAAACATAGCAACACATTTGTACTTGTACATTTTGTTACACCGGCCATTAATAAGTAAGCAGCATATGCCCTCTCTGGTCCTATGTACAGAAAGGGGAAGATCTCTGAGTGGACAATTGAAGTCAGGTGTCTATCATGAGACCAATCAACTGCAGCTAAAGTGAGATCTGTAGGAAAATGCAGCTCTTGTGCTAACTACAGAATTGGAGTGAGAGAGTAGTTCCCATAAGGATGATGATGCTCCTAGAAGAAGTTAAGATACAGATTAAGCAATTTAATTACAATTCATTATGGTATAGATGTGTTGATAATATTGCAGAGATATCATTACATAGTGTTTCTCCTTGTGAGAGGCATATATTGATGCTTTAACCCAAAATCCCTTCCTTTGCAAAATATGGCATCACCTGTTCTAAGTTGCTCTAATGAGGCTATCAGTCACAGTAACACCCTCATGCCACCCACTAGACTATGAGGAAAGGCATTTGACTCAGACCTAGCCAAACATAATGTCATATGCATTCCCCTGTTCCAAAGGTGAGCACATGACTATACGAAGACTAATAACAGTCCTTCTAGAATTGAATTATGAAACTGGAAAGTAAAAGTTTTCTTTCCATTGGGACTGGTAAACTAAAAGGATAGGACTCTGGCACTATTAAGGGACAGCTCCCTGGGCATACAGAGAAGGCCAGTCTTTCATAGGAAAGAATCACGACAACACACAAAGGGAAGCAAAGGTGATAGAAAGGGAGAGAAAAAGAAAACAAAAGAAAAAAAGAGAGAGAAAGAAGAAGAAAACTGTGTTTAAGCCCCCAGAGCTAGCTATGCCTGAAGCCAGTGCAATCTTGGATTTCCCAGTTCTGTGAAATAATGCATTCACTATTTTGTTTGGGCTTACTTTGAGTCTAGATTCTATCTTTTGCATCAGAAAGTGTTCCCCAAACACCGTTTATTCTGATTGTCTTAAGAGCAAATCAATTAAACCTTTGATGTTCAACCTTTACAACAGCGCTAAGCTATTCTGCAAACAACAAAAAGCTTAACATAAGCCAAGAGTCGTCATACATAGATAGAATCTATATGCAGAAAAAAACTTAAGAAACTATTCCTTTCCTTGAGATAAGCAAGTTGTGTATAGTCCGGTGAGCCTCATTTGTGCCATGCTCACATGTCTATCACAGTGCCCATAAAACCTGATGACATTGCCTTACACTACTGGACTTTAAACATCTTGAGGGAGAGATACGGTTTATCTTTGTATGATGACTGCCAGGCATGGTGGTAAGCAATGAATGCTTGTGGAAGGACAGTAGAAAGAAAATGAAATCAAAAAGTAAAAGATATTTCCTACATCTTTTGCAAGCATATTTGTATTGTGCTTTCACAGATATAACACAATGGTTAGTTTTTATTTAAGTATTAGTTTATAACATAGCAACAGAAGTATAGTCTCCTCCTAAAGAAAGAAGAAGGTAATAAAAGTCATGAAAATTTCATCTAACATTTTCTTTGGTGCATTGACCATGTCCTAGGTTCTCCAAACTGTTTCTATGTTTTCTACATAGGAAGTCAAGTTTGGCACTAAGAAGATACAAATGTTTTAGAATACTTGATATTATAATACGTTATAGTTTGCAGATACTTTGCATATGCAGATACTTCCATATGTATCTTCGTACTTGCAATTCTTTGCCACCCAGGGAGGTATATAGGAAAATATCAATATCTCATAATTCATGTGAAAAAAAGCTTCAAGAAATTAAAATGTTTCTTAAGTAACAATAGTAGTGAATCAGAATAAGAATCCAGGTCTCGTGACTCCGCAGAAGTACTTGCTCCACTATAGAAAGAGCATCTAGCATCATCATAAATTAACTAAAAGGAGTCAGATACGTGAAGAATCTGTGAATCATACTGGTAATCATTTCATTGTTGTCCCTTACTTCCCATTTGCCAGGCATTTCAAGTTTAATTTCTGCATTAAAATTCTCCTCCTCAAACTCCCTGCCTTCCATTTTTCTCTTACTAAATTCATTTACTGGAATAAAACCAAGTGTCATGACTTGTAACTACTGGAAGGTTTTGCTTGCAAATAGGAAGCTACAGACCTTCCCCTAAAAGCAATGCCTGCTTCAACTAAATAAGAGACAATGAACCATGACAGGGAAACCTCCTTTCCCCATAATTCAAAGAAAAGCTTTCCTTACTATTCCTGCCAGGGTGGGCTGGTTCTGATGGCAACAAAGCAACGCCCAGGCTCATTCTGTTCTTAATACACTAAGCAGGAGAGACTGCACTGTAAGAGGAGCAGATTCTGCCTCCCTCTAACTGCCCTCATATAATGTCTTAGATTCGGTACATTTTTAGCAACATGGTAGACACCACAAGATCCCATAGATATGCACATAAACTCCCATATATATGCACATAAAATCCCATATATATGCACAAACAGGCATACATTTAGGTAAACAGAAAAGTAGAATATGTTATTTGCAGAGTTAGTTCTAAGTTGAAAACCAGAATTCTGTAAAACAGTGTGTCTTAGTCCATTTTGTGCAGCAATACCAGAATACCTTAGACTGGGTAATTTATAAAGAACAGAGATACATTTCTTATAGTTATGGATCCTGGGAAGTCCAAGATTAAGGGGCTGGCATCTGGTGAGGGCCTTCTTGCTGTGTCATCCCATGGTGGAAGAGAAGGCAAGAGGAGGCCAAATTTACCCTTTTATAGCGGCACTAATTTCACCCATGAGGGTGGAGCCTTCCTGGCCTGCTAACCCCTCAGGGGCCCTACCTCTTAATGCTGTTACAATGGCAATTAGATTTCAACAGGAGTTTTCGGAAGGGGACAAACATTAAAACCACAGCACAGCGATTGAATAGATATTATTTTTTATGATTTTTAAAAATGTTTTTCATGATAACTTTTAGAGTCTTTATATAGCTGCAATGCCTTGATAATCTAAATATTTCATTCAGGAAAGAGAAAAAGAGAGGTGGCAATTGAGGAATACTACAATAATTTCATAAGAGCTGTTTTTTTTTTTTTTTTTTTCATAAGACTGTAAAAGAGTGGGAATTTCACTTCAGCCTGCCAGGAAAAGAAAGCTTAAGAGTAAATTTTGGGAACAACTAATTTTCTTTTATCCTTCTATAAAAAACACTCAGGCTGATACTGCCTTTGATCAAAGAATATTGAGTCACTACTATGTGCCAGGCCCATGTCTGGGGCTAGAATTATGTATATAAATGCAACATATCTCCCTTCCACTGGGTGTATCATTTCATTATTAATTCAACAAATATCTATTAAGCATCTTATGTGCTCCAGGGACTACATGGACAAAAAAGAAAAATCCAGCTAAAATCTGTGACCTATGCCTTCATGGAACTTACATCCAAGTGTAGAAAACAGACAATAAACAAATAAATTTAAAAATAGACTGTTTATTTAATGAAAAGAAGTTTATTTAGCTCATAGTTCTGGAGGCTGGAAAGTCCAAGAGCATGGTGCTATCATCTCGTGAGGGCTTTCTTGCTATGTCATAATATGGTAGAGGATATCACATGGCAAGTGGACAAGAGCAAGACAGCAAAGCCACTTCTATGATAATGAACGCATTCCTGTAATGGTGACATTAATCCATTCTTGAAGGCAGAGGGATTAATTTTCCAACACGGGAACTTCTAGAGGACACATTCAAAGTGTAGGACCTTCTAAATGGAGTCTCATAGTCTACTCCCCCATAATCTCTTCTTAAAAACAGACTATTTGTTAATAAATTCAGAAACTGTTCGGTGTTTTTGAAGAATATAAACCAATTAAGGATGCAGAATTTCAGAATGCTGTTGGAAGGGAATTCTATTTTAAAGTGATCAGCAGAAACCTCTTAAGGGCCAACACTTGAGTGTAGCCATGAAACTATGAAGATTCAAGTCACGTGAAGATCTGTAAGAAGACCGTTGCAGGCAGAGGTTATTGCACGGAGAAGCATGTGGCTGCAGCATACTGTGCAAGGGGAATAGCCATAGAGGAGGATAATTGGAGAGATGGGCAGGGGTTGAGTAGGCAGTAGATGAAGGACAATTTTGGACTTTATTCTAAATATGATACAAGACCATGGGGGATTACAAATAGAATGGAAAGCATGACAAAGTTCACTCTAGGTGCTACATGAAGAAAACTGTAGATTGGGAAATGGAAGCAGAGGAGCAGTTTGAGGCTCTGCAGTAATCTATGTGCAAGATAGCAATGACTGTGTTTAGAGTGGGAGTGATGGAGATGGTGAGCATAGACACCAGTAATAATACCAGGCACTGTTCTACTGGCTCTACCTTTATTAGCTTACTTGGACTCTTATATTTTAACTATTCAACAACCCTATAAGACAGGTACTGTAAGTATACCTATTTTACGACTATGGAGAAGGAAGCAGAGTGAATTTAAATAGCTTTCTCTTTGTATAACTGATACAAAGATGCAAAGGTTTAGCCAAATGAAAAGTTAGAAGGAACAACCCACACACAAGACCACCTTCACTTCTGATACCAACTGCAATTTCAAGGGTCCCCAAGACTACCTTGTTGTTCTATAATTCATTAGAACTTATAGAGCTCATGGAAGGCTATTTTGCTCATAGTTATGGTTTATTACAGGAAAGGCATACAGATTGAAATCATCCGAAGGAAAACATACATAGGGTGGAGTCCAAAAACGTATTACGCATAAAGCTTTCAGTTGTCCTCTCCTGTGGAGTCAAGACAGCAATAATTTGTCTACATCTGTGTATGACAAGATGCATTGAGAACTGCCAATCAGGGAAGCTCGCTCAAGCTTGGTGTTCAGAGTTTTCACTGGGGCTCCATCATGTGGGCATGACTGATTGCCCAAGTGTCTGATCTTCGTCCTAGTCTCCCTGGAGGTAGGTCTACTGTTACTGTGTGACCCAACCTCCCTGTCCCCAAATCACACAGAAGTCCTTCTGGTGTGACCATCCTGCACCATAAATCATATAGTTAAACTATCTTGACCCATGAGTCTGAATACTTGTTGTTGGGCTAGTACCAAAGCTGGAAAGATGAGTAGAGACCACATCACAAAACAGAGTTCCTCAAAGAATGGTCTAAAGGTCCCTAGCTGTAGAATCCACTGGGACACTGGTTAAAATGCAGATTTACAGACTCCACCCAAAACCTGTTGAATCAGAATCCCCCACAATGGGACTCATGCTGAGAACTGAGAAAGGAGAACTTGTGTGTGAGAAGGTGCCTATGTATCATCTCTTCTCCCATCACACCCAGCAGTGCATGTCCTTTCCTCTCTGCTCTCTATAAAGATCCTTTCTCTGTCTTTCTCTCCATCCCTTTCCCTCTGTCCTCATGGCTTCTGCTCCCCAGAACTTTGGTTTGCTTGTGGCTTGGTTTGCTTGGTATTGACTCCAACGAAAACCTTTCAACACAAACACCCACCACGAGCTAACATCTCTATCTAGGTGTCTCTACACCTTTTAGTTCCCATTACAGAGAGAAAAACAGATGAAGAAAGGAGGAGGGAAAGGGAAGGAAGAGGGACAACTGTCACATAGAATGGGCCATGCGTCCACTTTGGGTTCAATAAGTAGGGATTAGGGGCATGTCTTCTGTACACAGGGGCAGGTTCTCTAGAGCAGTGCTACTCAAAATGCCAGTCTACAAGGAGAAAAGAAGCTTGTGCCAGAATGTAAATCAATGCACTGCTTCCTTCATCAATAAAGTCTTGCTATGACAAAAGAAAAAAAATGGCTGAACTAAACAGAGTGCTTCGTGACACAGTTAATTTACATTCTGGCACAAGCTCCTTATCTCACTGAGGACTGCTATGAACAATTCCGACACCTGTAGCCAATCTATGAACTTTGAGGAACACTGCTCTAAAAGTAACTGTGGATAAAACAAACATTTAAAATAATACAAGATACAATAGTTATTGATATCATTATGATTAAAAATTACCAAAAATGTTCATTTAGCAAACCCACGAGAAAAGCATTCTGAGTAACATACAAAAGAGTAAGACAAACTTAATCCACAGCATCACACCATATTTCCGAAGATAGTGAGAAATTAGCTTACAGTTTAATTCACCACTGAAAATAACTCAGACTACTAGAAGGTAAGATGCCTGTTTCTATAAAGAAGGGAAAGTGAACCCCAAGAACGCTGGAGGTATGCCTTTATAGTTTACTTTTATTCCTCTCTACAAGGTGCAGTCACCAGAATGACCTGGGAAACATAAAAGTCAGAGAACATTTTTTTAAACTCTCTTCAAGGCTGTTAGAAGGTATAAAATACACACCTTGAGCAAAATAAATGTATGCACCTCAAGAATGTAATAAATCATTTGTAGCTTTATTGCTGTCAGTCATTGGTTTTTGAAGGGCAAACTGTACTTGATTCTTGACTTGTTCTTTGCTTCACTGATCGGCAACTTTTCTTAGAAGTTAAAAAGTTTTCCATGTTGACAACTCAGGGATTTTTAGGGGAAAAAGTCACAATATTTTAAAAATATTTTTTCATGGACATATTGGTATGCAATTCAATTCCACAATTGGAATTACTGAACACCTACTGTGTGCCAGGAACTGTTTCCTCTGGGCTCTGGAAGTAACATAAAAAGGAATAAAATGCCATGAAGGAGTTCATATAACCCCTGAAGAGAGATCAATGTCTGTACACATAAGTAGAAATTAAGGTAGATGGCAATTAGTGCTATAATTGGGAAAGAAAGTAGAATGATTAATTCTGACTATGAGAATGTAGGGAGATGTCACAGAAGAATTCGACCTCGAAGGATAGGCAGTATTTCAAGAGGCAAGGTAAGAAGTAACTGAAGAACTTTGCAGGCAGAGAAAATAATTGAGCTCAGTCTTGAAAGACTGTGGCTCATTAAAAAAAAAAAATACTTTAAGCTATCTATTATACTAACAGGAGTTCATAAGACGTGTTGTGGGAAGGGTGGACAAAGTGAATAAGAGCAAGCGGGCTTACGAATGCAAATGAATTCATGGAATTACCAAAAGCCTTAAGTTACTAGATCACAGAGGTTGCGTGAAAGAGTGGTGGGCACTGAGGCTGGAATATAGATTAGAGCCACACGATGAAAGGCTTTGAATGTCAAGCTGAGGAATTTAGAGCAAAGAAAAATTAGTATAAATTTATGACATTGTAAAACAGCATTGCGGTAGATTGTAATATTGTTTGAAATTATTCATTCCCTTCTCCTGTAGCAATTTTCCCTGCTCCATTGCCTTTGGTTTCAGTCACATGATTTGCTTTGGCTAATAGAGTAGAATGTGAGCAGACATGCCCTATATCAATCACCCCCCAGTGGAAACTTTTAGAGGCATTGAAGGTTTCCACCACACTCTTTGCTCCTGGGCTTCTGTCATGAAGAGGTCTGCTTCTTTAGTCTGAGTCTCAGAATGGAAATAATCATGGAATAGACCTTAACCTCTACAATCACAGCTTGGATAGGAGCCACAGTAATGGACAGCCAGCCAGCAATATAGATAAGCAAATAATAATAATAATAATTAAATAAAATATTGACTATTGTAATCCACTCTGAGATTTCTAGATTTTTCATTACACAGTATGTAGTGAAAGTTGAGTAGTTTATACTTTTAAAAATGTAAAACTAACCTGTATATTTGATAAAGAACTAACAACTAGAATCTACAAAGAACACAAGCAAATCAGCAAGAAAAAAACAAACTCATTAAAAAGTGGGCAAAAGACATGAACAGAAAATTTTCCAAAGAAGATAGATAAATGGCCAATGAACATATGAAAAAATGCTCAATGTCACTAATCATCACGGAAATACAAATTAAAACCACAATGAGATATCATCTTACCCCAGTTAGAATGGCTTTTATTAAAAAGTCAAAAAACAATAGATGCTGGCATGGATGCAGAGAGAAAGGAATGCTTATACACTGTTGGTGGGACTGCAAATTAATACAACCTCTATGGAAAACAGTATGGAGATTCCTCAAAGAACTAAATGCAGACCTACCATTCCATCCAGTAATCCCACTACTGGGTACTTACTCAAAGGAAATAAGTCATTTTATCAAAAAGACACTTACAATCAAATGTTTATTGCAAAATTCACAATCACAAAGATTTGAAATCAACCCAAGTACCCATCAATTCATGAGTGGATTAACAAAATGTGATATACATATGTCATGGAATACTACTCAGCCATAAAAAAGGATGAATTAATGCCTTTTGCAACCATTTGGATGGAACTGGAGACCATTCTCCTAAGTGAAGTATCTAAAGAATGGAAAAACAAGCACCACATATATCCGCTACTAAATTGGAACTAACCGATGAGCACACATGTGCACAGAGGGAGGTGAAACTCAGTCAAGGTCAGGCAGGGGGGAGGGGGAAAAGAGATGGGAGAAAGCCTGACAAATACAATGAATGCTGTCTGGGTGATGGACACACTTATAACCTAGACTCAAGCATGACAAAGGTGATCCATGTAGCCAAAAATATCTGTACTCCTGTAATATTTTGAATAAAAAATGTAAAAAAACAAAATATAGTCAAAACTAAGACTATCATAAAATATAAGACTAATATAAAATACCCACCTCTTCAATGAAAACAGAAAATTTCCTAGGAATAAATCAGAAATCACCTGTAACTTTACCATTGCATTTATCACAATTTATAATTATTTATTTATGGGATAGTTAATTATTTTTCTGCCCACTGGACTACAAATTCCATAAGCACAGGGTTCACATATGTCCCTACCACCAGCAGCCAGCATGGTGCTTGCCATTCATTAGCGTTTCAATAAGTATTTTTGAAATTAATAACCATTCAATGATCATCTTCATATAAACATCTTTACACACCTCTTTGATCCTTTTCTGTGGAAAACTATCTAGAAATGGAAATTCTGAGAAATAGAAAATACACTTTTAACATAATTTTTATTTTAACATAATTTGAAAATTATGTTAAAAGAGGTTTAAACCCATCTAGGTTCCCAATAGTAGTGGTTGAAAAGTATTGTTTTCCCACATTCTCAACTATTTTAGCTTAAGAAGTAGGTGGAAGCTTCTATTCCTGCTCTCTGGTTTCCTGATTCTGTGAACTGAGGAAGCACATGAATAAGTGTAATTTCCAGTGAACATTGCAAATGGAGATCTTTCTATTTCTGCTCTAATTAGAGAACTTCACTTGAAAGTCTTACCTCCTAGGATCCCAGTGGCCCCATCACCACCACCCACCCGGCTCTTTGTGTGCTGGAAATTGATATGTATAAATAGACACTCAAAGTAGTGAATGCAAAGGACACGGCATTCATACCTATGGAGAATAAAAGGATGATAACTTAGAATCATCTCAAAGCTGACTGACAAACAGCTTTGAGCTTAAGGAATTTACAAGAACGATAAGGCCATTTCTTCTACCATCTTTCGGGTAGAAAGATGACTTAGCTCTGTTTGTAAGAAGTATAGTAAGCTAATTAATTGCATTTCTTACTTCCCTTGCATTGGCCTTATCCTTAGCAGAAATTCTTTCCCTGGCCTCTCATATGGTTGTCTATTAATCTCACATTTAGTATTCACCTTTTCTCTGTCTTTTCCTAAGTATCTCAGTGGGGGATTAGGAGGGCTGGCAACTCCACAGAAAATGGTTCGGGGAAAGAAGAGATTATCTGTTAGAAAGAAAACAACTACAACCATAGCAAAAAGAGATTTAAGTTCTGTACTGAAGTTTTGATAGTGGGATGCAAAACAGAAATAGAAAAAAAAAAAGATGTAACAATGACAAGAACTTGGTGTGGGAGTGATAAAGAGAAACTGGTGATTTTATAGATTGGACATCTTGGGAAGTTAAGACAGAGTTAACCAAGAAAAAAAAAAACCAGAAATAGTGAATTTAAAGAAGTAAGAGATGTCATATTTTACCAAGAATGCTGAGTTTGTGAAGACTTCCTGGCATCTATCCTGAAGATGATATGGACTTTAGATCAGCAACTCATGATCTGTAGATATTGAGGGACTCGGTGTCATCTCTCTCTACTTCTCACCCTCGAATCTTGTACTCCAGTCTAACTGAACTCTTCACATTCTGTCTTTGCACACACTGCATCCTAGATTTATAATTGCCAGGCACTTTTTACCTGTTTAATTTTTACTCAGTCTTAAAAGTTCAAATTGAACATCACCTCCTCCAAGAAACTCCTCAACCTGTAGAGTCAAGATTAGGAGTAGCCCCAATGAGCTCGCACTGTGCCCTGCATGCGCCTCTAAAACACAGTCTCAATCGAGACAGCATCGCTACCAAGGGATGGTTCTTGGGAGGGGAAGAAAAAACTCTTAACTTTTTTGCTCTATCAAACACAGATATAAATACAGAACATAAACAAACAGATACATGGTGTATCTATCAGTGGAATTAAGCTTTCATAAGAGGAACAGTTAGGTAAAAACTGTATAAAAAGTTTCCTTAAGAAGGCAATAGTGGAAAAAAGTTTGAGGAATACAACTAGATAACAACATTTACTATATATTAATATAATACATTGCAATTGTCCTTATTTTTCTTGCTTCCATCTACCACTGTAAATTATGACTTTTTAAAGCGTAAATCCTTCGTTTTTCTCACTTTTAAATCTTTACCATCTACTATAGTGTATTTCTGTATTAGTATAAAATAAATGTTTGTCAACTAAATAATCAAACATGGAAGACATAGCATGAGCAAGCTTGGACAGAGAGGATAAAGGATAGTCCACTAACTTAAGGGTTGGAGTCAGTGCAAGAGACTAAAGACCAGCTGCTAGCAAAAAGTAGATGGGATATTAGATTAGAAGTCCATGACGTCCTGTGGAGAATAATGTTTCCCCAGAAAATGAAGCTGTCAAGGTACTTCAGAAAGTTCTGTTAAGGATAATAGTAAATTATGCTGAAGTTCTCTTGCATTAAATAGAGAAAATTTCCTCATTTAAAGAAAAAAGAGGATGTTGGATCAATTGGCTATCCATATGGAAAACATGAAGCATGAATTTTGAACATACCTTGTACTATATATATATAGTGCTATATATAAATATTAATTCCCAATGAGTCATGGATCTAAATAGGACACGTAAAACAATGAAGTTTTTAGAAGCAAACATAAGAAAATACCTCATGACTTTCAGGTAGACAAAGATTTCTTAAGCAGGACACACGCACACAATACTAAAGTAAAAGATTGTGAAATTGGACGACACTAAAATAAAACATGCCTATTAACAAAAGACACCAGTAGAAGAGTGAAAAAGCAGGTCACAGAATGAGAGAACACATGTACAATCTCTATATCTAACTAAGGACTCATATTTAGGACATATAAAAATGAAAGAAAACCTGCTAATAGAAAAATAGTTAAAACACTTGAAGTGGCCCTTAAATGATAATATTCTATTTTCTACTCTGGTGCTGGCTGCACTGGTATGTTAATTTTGTAAAAATTAATTAACCTGTGTGCATATTATTTGTGGTATATATATATTTGTATTATGGTAATGTTGTACCACAATACGAATATATAAATATACAAATCACAAAACAAATATACATTAAAAATGATAGCCCACAAATTCTTATGTTTAGGTTTGAATTTAAATTCTTCATCGGCAACTCAATTAAGAGGCAAGACCTTTCAAAAGCATCAGTGGAAGTTTTCTTCAGGAAGATTTTGAATGCACAGCACACTCAGCCACAAAATATATAGATTTCTGCAAAACTTTATAACTGGCAACATAATATTAGTTGTCAGAAATCTTGATATCTTACCCAGATGATTTTAATGAATATAATGTTTGGATCTATATCAGGCTTAAAAATCCTATTGTATTATGACTAAGGCTAGCCCTGCATAGTTCTCCAGTAAGACATTAACAAATATGAAAGATAAATTTTCTTTTCATTTGCCTCATTCTTCCATTAAGTACCATAGAAATCACATTTCAGTCAATACATCTGATCTTTTCAAATTCAATTATCTTCTTTTGGAGAGCCAAATAAAGGATGTTTTGAATAGATAGAACATTTGGTTTATTTTACATTTTTGCGATAGATTCTATTTAAATGCAATTCCTTTACCAATTAAATTATGTTACTACTTGTTTTGAGTTATTATTCTCTTTTTTAAAATAAAAAAAACTAAAATTCCAAGTGATACTCCAGAGTTTTATGACTTAGTTTAAAAGTAAAAACTTTTTCATAAAATAAAAACTTTTTCAATATATCGAGGCCATTACAAACTAATTCTTATATTTGGCTCATTAATTAGTACCTTCTTTCACATCATCGGAGATACACTGTGGATAATAATTATAGAATGATTCATTTATTCAAAAAATATTTATTCAATGCCTGCTGTGTGTCAGCCCTGCTCTCAAAGTTGGAGGCATAGATGCGAACAGAAACAAAGTTCCTTTTCAAAAAGTTTACCACTTATAGGAAAGAAGTGATCGAGAGACACGGGAAGAAGGAAACTCAATGTATGAGACAGGGTCTGAGAGGAGCTAACTTAGATTGGGTGAGCAGAGGTCTAAAGAGGAACTGAAATCTGAATCATAGAAGAAGTAGCTGCATTGATCTGCTAGGGCTGCCACAGCAAAGTACCGCACCATTGGGTGACTTACACAGCAAAAATTAATTGTCTCACAGGTCTAGAAGATAGAAATCTGAAATCAAGGTGTTGACAAGGTTGGATTCCTCTGAGAGCTGTGAGGGAGAATTTGTTCCATGCCTCTCCCCTACCTTCTGGAAGTTTGCTGACGATCTTTAGTTTGTAGATGCATCACCCCTTCACACGATGTTCTCCCTGTGTACATGTCTGTCTCTGTGTCCAGATTTTCCCTGCTGTTACATTGATCTTGGACTTTCAGCCTCCAGAACTGCAAGACAATAAATTTATGCTGTTTAACTGCTGGTGGGACTGCAAATTAATGCAACCTCCATGGAAAGGAATTTGGAGATTCCTCAAAGAGCTAAAAATAGAAATACCAATTGATCCAGCAATAGCACTATTAGGCATTTACCCAAAAGAGTAAAAAACATTCTATGATAAAGACATCTGCAACTGAATGTTTATAGTAGCACAATTCACTATTGCAAGGATGTGGAAGCAACCCAATTGCTCATCAATTAATGAATGGATTATTAAAATTTGATATATGTATACAATGGAATATTACTCAATCATAAAAAACAACAGTGATCTAGTACCTCTTATACTTTCTTGGATTAAACTTAAGCCCATTATTCAAAGTGAGGTACCACAAGATTGGAAGAATGGGCTCCACTTGTACTCGCCATCAAATTGGTACTAACTGATCAACACTAAGGTGCTCATATGGCAGTAATACTCTCTAGGGATTAGGGAGATGGGCGGGTAAACCTGCAACTAAAGGACACGAGGAGCATTTTAGGGGGGAAGGACATGCCTCTAACCCTCACTTGGGTGAGGCAAAGACATAAAATGTAACCATAATGTTTGTACCCTGATAATACCCTGAAATAAATTTTTTAAAAAAAGTCAAACTTGCTTCTTAAAACCCTGTAATGTCTTCTCACTTAGGGTAAAGTCCAAACTCTTATTGTTATCTACAAGGCTCTCTGCAATCTTGCCACTGTCTCCCTCTCTCCATTCTTATCTCTGATCAATCTCTCACTTAGATTGGATGCTACAACTCTGCACAACTATTACCAGTTCCCAGAGAGTTCTAGGATCTGTCCTACCTCCATAATTTTGCACATTTATCTGCAAGGAATGACCTCCCTTCTTCCTTCAGCATTATTTTCTTCAGAAGTCTATCTTCCTTTATCACTTATTCTTTAAGACTCAGCTCAGCACACATTCTCTTGGAGTCTTCCCTCGCACCATAGACCAATGTAGGGACCTTTTTAATGCTGTACTGTACCCTATGCCTCTCTTTTTCAGTTTCTAGAAGCTCCTCCGAGATAGAAACTGTATTATATTCTTAAGGGTCAAATAAAGGAGCTACCATATGCCTGTGGAATAAATGAATGATCAGAGTCACTGTCATAGGCAATAAGCTGTCAGTATTGCTAGTGGACCAAAAGTCAGAATGGAAAGGGAACAATATAAAATAATATAATTTTAGGACTGTGATGGGCAAGTGTGGAGGCTATGGCAGAAATAATATAGACTTTGGAATTCTAATCATAGCTCTACTACTTCCTTGGTTATGTGTCTTAGACAAGTTATTAGACCTTTCTAAGCTTTAGTTTCCTTATCTGTAAGAAAGGAAAAGTTATACCTATTTCAGAGTTGTAAGAAGAAATGAAAGTATGTAAAGCATCTAGCATGGGGCCTTGGCACAAATAATATTTAATACACATAATTTCTTCCTCAGAGATTTTTGAATATGTCTCCTTCATTATTAATGAAGTTTTCCAGCAGCATTGTAACCCATCATTCTTGGGATATATTTCAAATAAAATACTATTTTTCCTATAATTGATCATCCTGTGGTCCAAGAACACAAGGCCATTTGAGGCCTCCATATTCTCCTGTAAGAGAATAGTGAAGCTGAGGACGATTAAAGAAGATTTTCAAGATTTAACAGCATATAGGACATATCCTCTGGGACCTCAGAGCCTTTCTGAGAATTACAAGGTTAAATGGTGATAAAATTATTTTTTCTGCATAAACATAACCATCCATGATGACAGTCCCTGCTCTGTGGCTCTGACCACTTCCATCTGTAGAATCACCATTTTATTTCATTTCACAAACCATTCAGAAATGAATTAGACTCATCAGAGAGCAGGACTCAAAATATATTTAGTCTAAAAAAAAAAAATATATATATATATATATTTAACTGGATCAATGGAAACAGAGTGCAGAGAATACCCTGGCATGGGATTTTGTTTATTATTTAGAGAACAGCCATCTTTCTCCTTGTTTAGTCTACTACCTGTATTTGGGAATTCTATAATTATCAGAATCCTCAATTGGATTACACCTTTATGTAAGTGAACCTAGTGAAGTATTAAAACATACATAATTCATTTTCCCCAGAAGTTCAAGCCATAACTTCTATTGTAGTAGCTAATCTGATTTCCTGGTCATATAAACCCTTGGAAGGATCTTCCAAGGGTATAGGAGCAGAGTTTCCCCTTCCTCCTCACTGTTTGTCAGTTCTATAAACAGGAGCTCAGGTTTCCTCTCAAGTCAGGATGTTTGTGGTGACATTTATAAATGAGTCCAAGTTTAAATGTTTTGCTGAGCTCTCAGTAGTATTTGTAATAAGCAGTGTCAGGAAACCAGCTTAGTTCAGGCATAAGAAAGGGCTTAAGAAGACAGGCAGTCCTCAGACTGGAAAACAGGAAGCAAGAATTTAAATTCTAGCTGTACTATTTATCAACTGAATTACTTGACTTCTGCAAACCTCAGATTTCTCTTCTATAAAATGAGAATAATAGTACTTAGTTTGCAGTATTGTGTTGGATTTGAAATGAGATAATTAGGCTAGGTGAATAGAAGAGCAAAGGGCTTTGGAGAATGATAGGATGGATCTGAGGCCTATTTCCTTTGTTAACTCCCTGTTTGCTCTTGGTCAAATTATTTCTCCTACCTGAGCCTCTGTCCCTTTACACATGAAAAGAAATGATGGCAGATACTCTCCCTTCAGGCTAACAAATCTGTGATGACCACCTTGCTCCCCATTCTTAGCTGAGGAAAGGGGGTAAACAGCACTACAATCCCTCCCTTCAAGAGGTTTTTGGTGCCACCAAGTTGGACCTATAATCGAGCCAATTCTAATTGTATTGTTTTAACTCCTGCCAAGTCATTTCTTCATTCTTAACATTTTTCCTCATTTAAACTGTAATCTCATGGTATTCTTGTGGTAAACATTTTTTTTTTCTAAATGGGATGTGATTTAATCTCAAGTTATGTTTCCGAAACATCTGATATGTTCATATTTTATGTCCTGGGAACCTAGGCCTCAGATCTAGGAAGAACCTCAGCCATTCTATATTACTTCTATATTCTATATTACTATATTACTCTTTATCCATAATCACTTCTGCAGTTTTCCTGACAGAGGGCATTTAACTTCTGTTTGAATGCATCTAGTGATGAGGCACTCACTAATAGGGCATCCAGATTGTTCCACAAAGTTTGAAGTTTTGTGCTACAACTTATGACAAGGGAACATTGCTATTTCAGATATGATATATTAGCATATGATCCATAAACATGCCCATTTGTGGTGATGCTTTGACCTTCATTTCTTCTGATTCATATTTGTGTGATGTTGTTGCATATTTGATCAAGAATCGTAGATGATGTTATTGAAATATTGAGTGCTGCATCTGATGTTTACTACTCTATGATCTTGGAAAGATCTATCCATGTCTCTGCTTTTCTTCATACATAAGATGAATATAAGAATAGTCAGCCTGCCTTCCTCTAGGTTGCTGAGAGGATGAAATTAAGGTAATGTAAATAATATGCTTTATAAAATGCTGTGGCAGTGGTGAGCAAACTATGGCCCCTGGGCCAACTGTCTGTTTTTGTAAATGAAAGTTTGTTTTAACACAGCTATGCCCATTTATTTATAATATGTGTTTGGCTGCTTTCATACTACTACTTTGTTAGAGTTGAATAGTTGCAACAGAAACTATATGGCCTACAAGCCTAAGCTATTTACTATCTGGCCCTTTATAAAAAAGTTTGCCTATTCCTGTTATACAAATATGTATTAATTATTAGAATGATTAGAAAGATTATTTTAGGAAAAAGCATAGGAAGTATAGTAATGAAAGAAATCTAGTTAACTCACTGACAGATATTAATTGAGTGCCTGACAATGTCAAACACTGTCCCATATATTTTACGTATATTATTTTATTTCATCTTTACAACACTATGTGTTGGGAATTTTACTATATCCATGTTACAATAAACTGAATCTCAGTAACTTGACCAAGACTGCAGTGACAGAGCCAGGATTCAAATTCAGATATCTAATTCCAAAATGCATATTCTTTTTATGATGCCACTTCACCTCTTACAGTTATGACTTCAAGTATTATAATTCTTACCTGATAGGGCCTTTATGAACAACATTAAGGATCTGAAAAGTTGTACATGATCAAGGTGATAATGTGTGCAAAAGTCCAACATTCGTTATAAATGCATCAATATCAGAAAGGAGTTTAAATATATCACTAGGATTAATGCTTTGAAAACATAGAAACAGATAATAGCAAAAACAGACTAATGAAGATTGAATAGTAAGGATTACTGAATTTTTTAATGTTTTGACATTATTACCACCTTTTTTTATTATTTTTATTTTTTTTTAATTTTTTAAATTTATTTCAGCATATTATGGGGGTACAGATGTTTCTGTTACATATGTTGCCCTTGCCCCCACCTCCCTCCCTAAGTCCGAGTTTCAAATATGTCCATCATTTGGGTGGTGCA
>CAUYSK010045338.1:0-19712 GCA_963575035.1 Avahi laniger | reverse complement strand
GCCTGTAATCCTAGCACTCTGGGAGGCTGAGGCGGGCAGATCACTTGAGGCGAGGAGTTCAAAACCAGCCTAAGCAAGAGCAAGACCCTGTCTCTACAAAAAAATAAAAAAAATTAGCTGGGCATGGTGGTACACACCTTTAATCTCAGCTACTCACAAAAAAAAAAAAATGCTTTCCTCATACGCTTTGAGGTATGATCCCTTGCTGAGACGAAGGGAAGTGAATATCTTTTTTTTTTTTTTTTTTTTAAAGACAGAATCTCCATTGTGTCACCCTGGCTAGAATGCAGTGGCGTCATCACAGCTCACTGCAACCTCAAACTCCTGGGCTCAAGCAGTCCTCCTGCCTCAGCCTCCGGAGTAGCTGTGACTACAGGCATGTGCCACGATGCCCAGTTAATTTTTCTATATTTTGTAGAGACAGGGTCTCACTTAGGCTAGTCTTTTAGGCTGGTCTTGAACTCCTGACCTCAAGCAATCCTCCCACCTTGGCCTCCCAGTACTTTAACAATAAATACTAGTCACAGTCTGTTCAGGAGTGATTTAAGATTGATTGTGAATTTGGTTACAACTAATAAATGACCAAATCACAATTCAGTTTGTTTACACATAGTAAATATTAAATATGTCTTCAGGAGCTGGGTAGAGAATCTTTTGCTTCCTATTAATTATCTTTTAAATCTTTTCAGTTCCCTTTTTAATTTGAACATCTATTCTTCCTTTCAATTTTTTCTTAAAAATATATTACTTTATTAGAGAGTTTATGGGATAATAAATACTGTGGAAATTGAAATGAAATAAAACTAGTTTATTTTTTTGAGATGTGGACCCGGTGAGTAGAAAAATTGTTAGTTTGATTGTGAACAGAGACGAAAATTGGTAAAAAAAAAGCTATATTCATGTACAAAATTCCACAAGGAAAACAGATCCTGATTAACTTAAAATAATTGGTTATACTCAGAAAGAATTGAAGAAATAGCCAGATTTACAAGGTTTATTCTTCTAGTGAATGGCAAATCAACACGTCTGAAAAGCTTAGTGATAGGTACTTAAACCAAAAGCTTTCAGTTCTCTTATGTGAATAACTGTTAGATATAAAGTTTCTGAGAGTTTTTTTGTTTTTTTTTATAGGCAGAAAAAATAGCATCTCAAATGATAACAGAAGGACGTATGAATGGATTTATTGACCAGATTGATGGAATAGTTCATTTTGAAAGTAAGAGGTTTTGTGCATTTCTGTCATCATGAAATAGCAGTGAACCGTTGTATATTTATGATTAAAACATATTGAACAATTTCCTTTGACCCAGTATCTTGTTACTGGAATGAGCTTATTTCCAAAAGAAATAATTTAAAATAATTTTTAAGAAGTTATTTCGTGAATCTACTCAATGTAATATTTTCTATGTTAAAGAAAACTTAAAACTTGAATTGTACCGGTTCATTCATTTACTCATCAAACATTTATTGACCACGTGTCCTGTATCAGGCACGTAGCAATGACAGTTGCGTTTCCTATTCAGCAGCTCATCAGACTAATGGAGACAGGGCAGTGGATGGCTTGACTTTCTCACTGTCTAACACCTTCTCGGCTTCTTACTTCCGCCTCATTTACACCCTGGACCTTGCCGAACCTGCAGCTGTTCCACTTGTAAAATTTTAATTTGAAATATCCCTCTCTGACTATAACCTGTCTCTCCAGTGGTCTGTCGCGATTACTCCCACTTCACCTCTTCCTTGCCCACATTGGAGCCTCTGGTCTGTGGACTCTTCTGCTTTCTTCCAGTTCGTGCAGCCCTTTTTTATCTTTACTTCTCTTCCTATTTAGCTTAGATTCCATGGTTCATTATTTCAGTTACTTTTTTACAGGTCCCCAGAACACTGTCTGTTGGCTTTTCTTTCAGTTGTCTAGCAAAACTTCACCTTGAATGAACCCATTTCTCTATTTTCCGTGTGTGTGCTTGTACAGGTGGCTAATGTGGCTGGGGAAGAGTCAGACAGCAGACAGACTGACACCACTGGAAATTCAAGGCCGCAGGTCCTCAGCGCTTCCTGGGATTCATGGCACATTTGTCTCTTCTACTCTTTTTCCCAGTTTGCAATCACCATGTTGGATTTTATTTTTTTAAATATCTGACCTTCTCCTCCCTCACTCTCAGCAGAAAAATCTTGTTTTCTATTTCACATAAAAAAAAGCTATCAGTGTGAAATATTTTAACTTCTTTATCAGATTTATAAACCTCTAAATTTTAGATATATTTCTAAATCTCTTTTTTTCTGCCTTCTTGTTATCCTGGATCTGGTTTCCATTTTCCTGTCTAGTTCTAGTTCCTCCTGTGGTGCTTTGGATTCCTTCTCTGAGCCCTGTCCCTAACCCCTAAAAAAAAAAAAAAAAAAAAAAAAATACTGTTTTTAGGAACCTGAGATTAACAGTTACTTTTGTCTGTTTTTTTTTTTATTTCAGCATAAACTTGTGTCTGTTTTTATCCTTTCTCTCTCTATTGGCTTCTTTCCATCAATATTTAAACATCCACAGGACTAGCTCAAAATTCTTCTGTCTTCTAGGTCTCATCTCTTTTTTTTTTTTTTTCCCCTAATTTTTCTTTTCAATTTTGTTTCAGCTGTTGTAGAGCTCTTGTTACCAGTTCTCATCTTGACTTTTCGGTATGTCAAATCGTATTAATTACTCACTTCTTTTAGAACACCCTCCCCACCCCTCCCGCCTGCATTTCTGTCTTCCACCGCATCTTCCTGCTTTTCCTCCTATTTCTTCATGCATTCTTTGCAGTCATCTTTGTAAGTTCTGTAGTGCCTTTAAATTTAAATATTGGGGTTACTTAGGGCTTAATGCTAGACCTTTTCCTCCTCACGCTACTGAGTTTCCATAGGTAATCTCATCTATTCCCTTTGATCCATTTACCGTCTCTATGTAGCTAGTGCATAGATTACCTTTTTCTAAGTTGCAACCCTGTGTTTCTGCCTGATCGCTCCCTGGGCGTCTTAGAATGAATACATCCAAACCTGAATCCATTATCTCCCCTTCCTGTGTGCCCTAGGACCATTCAGCCAACCCGCCATCCCCGGACTGCACTTTCTCCAGCATTCCTTATCCTCCACCCCGTCTCTTTTTCTCTGCCCAGAATCCTATCAATTTGACCTCCTAGTTGTACCTGGAATCTGTGTACTTTTCTTCATTTCTTACTATCACCAGCCTGTTCTGAATCCTGCTATCATAACCTCTTCTGGTCTTGAGAAATAGCCTCTTAGCTTTTTTTCTCATTTCCAAAACTGCTCCTTTCTAGTCCAGTAATGCAGTACAGCTGGAGTGATTGTGATCTTTTTAAAAAAGCAAACATTAGAAAAGAAAGAAAGAAAGGATTAAATCATGTTATTCTCTTATATGCGCTCTAATGAATGTTTTCCCCATTGTTTGTAGAACAGAATTGTACAGTCTTCAAAAGGCCCTGCTTGGTCCTTTCCAGCTTTCTTTTGCCAATCCATTCACATAGGTCTTCTTTTTATTATATTTTTACTTATTTTTTAGAGACAGAGTTTTACTCTGTCGCCCATGCTAGAGTGCAGTGGCATAATCATAGCTCCCTGCAACCTCCAATTCCTGGGCTCAAGCAATCCTTTCACCTCAGCCTATGGAGTAGCTGGGACTATAGGCTGGGGTCTCACTGTGTTGCCCAGGCTGATCTGGGACTCTTGGCCTTAAGTGATCCTCTCACTTCTGCCTCCCAAAACTCTGAGATTACAGGCATAAGCCACTTTGCCCAGCCCTTTTGAAAATTTTTTTTAGCAATGTAAATTTCTCCCCTCATTGAACATGAGACTCTGTCAAATAGATAAATAAATACAACAACTGGATATTACCACTCTTTTTCTCTTTTGCCAGTTGACGGAGGAAATATTACATTATGTTTTAATGTGTGTTGGCAGTTGTGCAGTTTAGCATCTTTATATGTGTTGGCCATTAGCATTCCTCTTCTGTGAATTAATGTGACTTCTTCTTGCCTCTTTCCTCCCTTTGCTCACACCTTCCTCTGGCTTTCCAGTATCCATTTGCTGTAGCTCTTGGTAGAATGATAATTTTAACTTTGGCCGTTACATGTGTTACAAATGTTTTTCCCAATCTGTCAGTAGTTTTTCTGGGAGGCGGTGAATGCCATAAACACATTTTTAAATTTTTATGCACCCAAATATGTCAATTTTTAATGTTATGGTTTTTGGATTTTCTGTTTTGATTAAGAAAGTTTCTTCCACCTTGGGGTAAAACTAGTATTTTTCTAAAATTTTTTCTAATGTTATTATTTATTATTTTGTGTTCAGAAAGTTAATCCATCTACAGTTCATTTTTGTGGATAATTTTAGGGTATAGTTTAGTTTTTTTCTAGATGAATAGCCAATTATGCAAGTATCATTCATTAAATAAAATGCCCTTTCTGTTAAAATTGTGATCATTGACATATGTTAGGTGCCACATATATGTTTGCGTCTATGTCTGTACTCTACTTGGTCCTACTGATCTGTAACAATATGACAATAAAAAAATTTATTCTAAATTTTAGTATTGGTAAAGCAACTTCGGTTCTCCACTGCTATTTTTTTAATTGAATTGAAATTTATATAGCATAAAATTAACCATTTCGAAGAAGCAATTCAGCGGCATGTAGTATATTCCCAATGTTGTGGAAGCTCCATCTCTACGTAGTTCCAGAACATTTTCATCACCCCAAAAGGAGACCCACGACCTTTAAGCAGTTACTCCCCATTCCTCCCTCCCCTCAGCCCCTGGCAACCACCCATCTGCCTTTTGTCTCTGTGGATTTACCTATTTGGGATATTTCGTATAAATGGAATCATACAATATGTGACTTTTCAGCTTATTTCACTTAAAATAGTAATATTTTGGGGGTTCATTCATGTCTGACATGCAGTCAATACTTCATCCCTTTTTAAGAACGAGTGGTATTCCATTGTATGTATAGATCACAATTCCACCGCTGTTTTTCTTTTTCAGAATTACCTTGGCTATTCTCAAATACCAATTCTTCCTTATTAACTTTAATAATTTTGTCCTGGTTAAAAAACAAAATAGAAAAAAGGAGGATTATCTTTGGAATGTCCTTAAAGTTATATTTAAGGAGGAAGAACTGATATTTTTATATTATTGCATATTTCTACCTGGGAATGTGATTTGTGTCTACTCAAGTTATTTTATGGGCTGTGTTAATATTTTATAGATTTTTTTTTCATTAAAAGGTACATTAAATCTGTGCACTTTTTTGTAAATTTTGGTGCTGTCTTGAATGAGACATTCCCCTCAATTTTTAATTTCTAACTCCACATTGCTGGTATATAGAAAAACCTAGTGGATTCAAGATGACTTTTTTGTTTGTTTAAATGTTCTAATATTTATCCTTCAGAGTCAAATAGAGACAGCCTTGAATATATCAATAGACTTGCTTTCCCCAGTAGGTGGCAGTGTCTACGAATCAGTAAATGTTACTGATGAAAAATCCAGCTTCAGTGAGGCTGTCTTTTTCTGTTGCAGTTGTGGTTAAGGTTGTTTGGCTGCTTGGTTTTATTTTGTTTTCACTAATAATAATAATATGTATCTGCATATATTTTTTTGTTTTTATACTTTGTGCCAGTGATTTGGGTACTTTTCTTAACTATTGCTTAATTAGCTTAATTTTATTAGCCAAGATTTTTAGAGTAAACTTTAAAAAAATTGATACTACTTTATCTTTTCACTCACATTTGCTATGAACACAAAGGAGTAATTGCAATTTTGTATGTTATTTTCTTTTTTCTTCAGCACGAGAAGCCCTACCGACATGGGACAAGCAGATCCAATCACTTTGTTTCCAAGTGAATAACCTTTTGGAGAAAATTAGTCAAACAGCACCAGAATGGACAGCACAAGCCATGGAAGCCCAGATGGCTCAGTGAATCCTTGCAGAACTTCTGTGCACACTACATCTTTTTCCATGTTGTGCAGATTAATTTCACTCTCTCTCAAAAAGCATTTGCATCATGTATTTCAATCCCTTTTACGCTGGATTCCATTTAAAGAAGACATTATTAGGGCAGAAAGTACAAGCATTTTAAAATACTTAGTTCCCATATATTCAGGGTCTCTGTGTATTAAGCTAACTCAGACGTTTTGAAAGCTTTTTCTTTAAACAGAGTAGGTGAAATATCTGTGGCTAAAAAGTTTGGGATTTGTGATAACTTTGTAGTCATGTAAAACTTAAGTGCTTTGTGCCTCTCCAAACGTGGTTATTCTAATAAATGGAGAAATGAGCCAAATAAAAGTAGTACTTTGTTTTTAATTAGTGAAGAATGTCTTGTTCCTTTTTCCTTCAATTTAGCATGTCACAGGGGGAATGGCCTGAAAAAGGGTAGAAATGTTTCCGTCCCTCTAAAACCTCCCCCACTCCTTTTGGGAATTAAAACCTGCATCCCTGCTTCAGGCCAGTGGTCAGGAGGGCAGGGGAGTGTCCTTTTTGGAAATTAAAACCTGCATCTTTGCTCTAGGCCAGTGGTCGGAAGGGGCAGGGGAATTTCTTTTGCTTTTTGTACCACAGGAGATGGCTCAAGAGAATTGTACCGTGAAGGTCACTCATGAGATTGTCTTAGCCCAGGGTGGGATGAATTGGAACCATCAACTATAGTTGAGCAGCAGTAGCCTGAAGCTGAAAACCTCCCCTTTAAAAGCTCTGTATTTCTGCTCAGAGGCAGAACATTGGTACTTTAAGACGGGAGTTTGCCAACCTCCTCATTTGCTGGCAAATTAACAAACTTCTCTTTCCTTCTCCTCAAACCACTTATCCTCTTTCTTCTGATGTGGCCTCGGGGACAAATGCCAAGCTTCGGTAACAGAATTTGGTGTCCCTTGGTGGGCCCATTGGCACCCCAGCAGAATGGCACCCTGTGACTGCAGCCACAGCTGGAAGAGGCAGGAGGCAGCCCCAGGTCAAGCCGTGGGTCTCTGCTGGGAGAAGCATTGTCTTTTCAGGTGAGAGAGAGAGGAACAGCCCCAGCAGATGCTGGAGTCTGTTTAACCCCAGAGGAGCTTCTTTCTCTCCCTCCCCAGAATGACGCAGCTCATAGCTACCTGAACTTTGCTGGGGAGAAGGAAACGGATCTAGAAACATCCAGACAGCCTCAGCCATTTTTCTGAGTAAGTTCCTTGGCGTGCACGCCAAGACTCGATTCCACCCATTTGGGGAAGGTTTGGAACCTTCCAGCCCTGTGGCAGGGCATTTGTTTGGAGGCACCATTTGGGGTGGTGTTTATCCCCTTTGGATTCCCATTTGATTGACAGGGCTTGGCATTTTAGAGTGTTAGGAATTCCCTATATTGTTTGTGTTTGATTGTTTCTGAGTTTTGTCTTAACATAGGAGGCTCTGTTTCTGTTCTACCTGAAAGTCCCTTGGAAAGAATTTTGGCTGAATGGTCAACTTATAGCCATGAACCTGTCTGAAAAAAGAATGACATATTATTTTAATACTGCCTGGCCAACGTACGTGTTGGGGTGCAAGGAGAAGTGGCCATTGAATGGAACCTTAAATTATTATATTGTCTTACAGCTGGAATTATTTTGTCAAAGGTCAGGTAAATGGGACGACATACCATATGTACAGTCTCTTATGAAATTGCATAATAAAGGCCCAGAAGGCCTGGGACAAAGCTAATGATACTAAGGAAACCTCCGCCCGTAGTTGGAGAGGAGAGCCGGACTCTGAATGACAGAATTGAGGAGGAATCAGCCAGGTTCAACCCCATGAACCCTTTGAATCCGAACTTCTCTGAACCTCCCTGCATACCCTCTACCACTGGTGGAAGGGCTCATGGTGGGGGGGGGGCAGGGGTGGGACCAATTCCTCATTCCTACGTGCCCTGGGTTATGACTCGGGAATGGGAGTGGTCTCCTCTTCCAAGACCTGGCAGGGAACTGAATTCGGCCAGAGGACATCCGTAGCCGGAACAGGGCAATTTCCAATTTGACTAGTACCCCATAGGAGGCTTGAATGTTCAAAGACAGCCAGCAGAGTATTGGACTTACACCCCATTTTCTACCTCGGATTTATTGAATTGGAAAAACTCAAACCCAACTTGTAGAAAGGACCCCCAGAGAATGACGGAGTTGTTTACAACCATCTTTCCCACTTGGACGGATGTACAGACCTTACCGAATATCTTACTGCAGATGAGCATAGACTCGTGATGGACCAGGCCAAGGAGGAGGCACAGTGTTTCCATGGCGAAGATCCTAATCAGACCCCAGACCCCAGTGCTGCCATCCCGACCGCAGAACCAAACTGGAATCCTAATTGTCCTTGTTCAAAGTTGACATAATTGTCTATATAGAAAACCCCCAGGAATCAGCAACAAAACCAAAAACAAACTCCTGGAACTAATAAGCAATCATGGCAAGGTTGCAGGATACAAGGCTAATATACAAAAGTCAATTGCTTTTCTACATATCAGCAACAAACAATTGCAATTTGAAATTTTAAAAAAGTATGCATGTTGAAGGCAAGGAAAAGTGGAAATTTCGAGAGTGAAGAAGTGGTAGGAGAGTGAGCTAACAAGGTAAATTGAGGCTACCATGTGGGAAGGACCAAGGAAAATGTTGGGATCTGTTTTTTTGGAAAATTCACAGTGTAGAGAATGGATTGGAGAGAAGGCAAGTGGAACTGGAGTTTCCAGAGGCAGGGAGACTAGTTTAGAGGCTATAAACATGGTTTGCCAAAGAGATAATGACGGTTTGGACTACAGTCATAATCATTCAATAAATGATTTGAGTAGGTACCTACTAGGTCTCAGGCATTTTTGTAGGCAAGGAGGATATAGTAAAAAACAAAAGAGATCACCCACTGAGGGTTTCAAATGGAGTTTAGGTGACAGAAGTTGATGTCTGGATGTGGGGGGAAAGGAGAAGGGTGTGATGAGACCATTCGGGGATCACTGATACCTGGATTTATCACCTTGAACAAATAAGTCAACAATATCATTGGACCTGTTGGCTAGAGAAGGTCTAGGGGACATCTGCATGGACGTGTTCAGTAGGCAGAGAGACATTCTTAAGATCAGTGGTAAGAGGAACTGGAAATGCAGATTTTGAGTCCTCTTTGGCATATAGAAGGCCGGTGGTAGCCATGGGAGCAGACGATGCTATCTAAGAAGAACACAAGATGTGAAAAGAGCGGACCCAAGAGAACCCCACAAAGCACCCACATCTATATGGCAAGGAAAGGCATGAGCAGAATACTCGAGTTTGTTGAGTGCCTCCTAAGCTCCAGGTGCTTTGACATCTTGTCTCACTGAAATGTCCCAAGACATCTATAAGGTAGATAGTTTTGTCTCTCCTTCCCCCAGCCCCCCAAAAGTGAAATGGACTCAGAAGTGCCGGAGGAGAACTAGGGGAAATTAGGAAGTGGGATTTTCATCAGGGCGAAATGTTGTTAATGGATGGAATAGGAGAGGAAATGTGAAAAAAATTGTTTCACGCGTTGATCCATCAATATTTAACCAAAACTGAGTCATATTGAATTTGATAATTGAATTTTTATTACTTGCTCTTATACTTCATATTTGAAAGGGAAAGAAAATCAACAACACAATAAACAAACCGCCCAAGTAAGCAGCTGGGAAGCAAGGCCGAGTGTGTTCTTTCCCTAAAGTCTTGCTTGGTCAGCATGAATAATACAGCATGAAAAGGAGCAAAAGTGTGTTGGCTCAACGTACCGTAACTGTCTTGGAATAGTTATCTGCAGCCTTTTTTTTTCCTTCCTCACCTAAAGTTCTTAGATGAAAGAGAGCTGAGTTGCTGTGAACCAAGATCTCCTGCTAAAACCCAAGGATGAGAACAAAATTATGAGTTCGACCCTTGGAATGAACTAATGACAAAGACCTTTCAGGAAGGGCAAAGAAGCATAAAGAACCTTTTTAGTAAAATCTTTTATTTGGTTTATATTTTAAATGTAATTTTTAAAATTTATAAGCCAAGAAATTTGATAATATAAAAGCAAAGAGAAACTAAGCTGGACTATTTAGCAAAACTCAGGGACAATATTCTTTTAAAATAAGTGAGAACTTTGATTGTTTTGTCAATGCCATCAATTGTAATTAAACATATCCATCATATTTCAATTGCAAATGATGGCGCAGTGCTGAAGCTGAAGGTGTTTCTGCCGATTTGGTCACTTCAAAAAGGGCTCTTCACCTGTAAAGGACACACAAAGAACAGTTTTGTATTTTCTCAATCTCCTTTTTTTATTTTTAATAAACTTTTATTTGCAATCATTTTAGATTTACAGAAAGATTGCAAAGAAAGCACGGAGAGTTCTCATATATCCTGTAACCAGTTTCCCAGTTGGTTAACATCTAACGTTACTGTGGTAGGTTTGTCCCAACTAAAGACCCAATAGTGATCCATTATTATCCATCAAAGCCCGTACTTTATTCAGAATCCTCAGTTTTCACCTAACGTCCTTTTTCTGTTCCAGGTTCCCATCCAGGATACCACGTTACATTTCGTCGTCATGTTTCCTCAGGTTCCTCTAAACTGCGACAGTTTCTCAGACTTTCCTTGCTTTCGATGGCCCTGACAATTCGAGGAGTACTGGCCAGGTATTGTGAAGAATGTGTTTCAACTTAGGTTTGTCTGGCATGTTTCTCGTGGTAGACTGGAGCGTGGGGAGGAGACGGCAAAGGTGAAGTGCCGTCTGCACCGCGCGGGATCGAGCGCGAACTTACCAGTGTGACTCACCGCCCACGGCGCTGACTTTGACAGCCCACCCGAAGTGGTTCTGCCCAGTCTCTCATTACATGGTTACTCTCCTGCCCCCCTTAACCTTGTAATTTTTGGAAGGAAGTCACTGTGCAAACTCATCTTAAAGGATGGGGAATCACACCGATATTCCTGAGAGAGGAGTATCTGAATGCGAATCTGGAGTTCCGTATGGGAGATTTGTCTCTTCTCCCATGCAGATATCCTCTTGCTACTTCTTCTTTGCTCTCCGAATTCCCAATTTTCCCTGCCTTCAGCACACACGTTTTCGAATTTCAAATTTTATTCAACCATCTATATCAATATGAACTCAAATACATATTAATTTTATACTTTCGGTTATAATCTAATACTACCTTTATTTATTTATTTATTTATTTGCTCAGAGTGTTCCAGTTTTGACTATGGGGAACTTTTTCAGTTGGTTCCTATGTCCCCTTTTCTCAGCCTCTTTTAACATAAATTACGTTGTTATTTGCTCTTTGTGTCTTAATTCTCCCATTTCAGATATTTGTATTTCTCGAATTTTATTGTCAGTCAATAAAATGGAGTCCAGATTAATGAGGAGGAGTCAGGAACACCAAGATATTTTACTTTAAACTGGTTCAAAGATTCAGTGAGATATTTTCCCTGAGGTTTATCTAAATTATTATACGTATTTAAGTAAACAGTGTGGTCATGGTTTAACTAACTGCACATCTTTGCTTCTGGCCTCATCCTGTCTAAGCTGTGCTGTATATCATTAGATTAATATTTCTGAAGTGTAGTTCTGTTTTATCCACTTACTTAAAGCTATAACTTCCTAATGCTTACCAAGTCATTAGCCTAGTATTCATGACATTGCCTGTCAAGATCCCAACTATTGATTGATTGATTGATTGGTTGAGTCTCACTGTGTTGTCCGGGCTAGAGTGCAGCGGCATCAGCCTAGCTCACAGCAACCTCAAACTCCTGGGCTCAAGCGATCCTCCTGCCTCAGCCTCCCAAGTAGCTGAGACTACAAGCATGCGCCACCATGGCCGGCTAATTTTGTTTCTATTTTTTAGTTGCCCAGCTAATTTTTTTTATTTTTAGTAGAGATGGGGTCTTGCTCTTGCTCAGGCTGGTCTCGAACTCCTGACCTCGAGCTATCCTCCCGCCTTGGCCTCCCAGAATGCTAGGATTACAGGCATGAGCCACCTCGTCCGGCCCCGAACTCACTTTAAAAAATCTTTTATTTGTCATTATTTTTGCAATTATGCCATATGTTCCAGCCAAGCTGGACCTAAGCTCGTAAAGATGTTTTCCCTTTTTTTTGCCTCTGTAATTTCACTAGTGTTGGTGATGAGAAGCAACATTCCGTTTCTTTTAGTTAAAATCACATCTTGTATCAGTGATCTTCCCTTCGCCCCGTCTGATCCAGTTCCACCTGGACCCCTGCTGTGTGCTGTACTCTCCTGCCCTTTGTCTTCGAGGTGGGTTCAACGAATGGGAAGCCCAGCTGCACTTCAGAAACTGAGGTCAGCCTGCTTTTTCCATTCAGTGGGGTTACCTCAGGCTGCTCACGTCCTCGGTTGAGGGGACACTGCTTCTTCACACTGCTCTCTGCTTAGGGGTGCAGGAAGCTGATCCCTCCTCTCCTCCCCGGGGCCTCCCCCGCCACTGCCCTGCATCCCTCACCGCACCTTCATAGTCAGTCTTCACTAAATCCCTCAGTTCTCGCAATTTCAGTGCCATCTGTTTCTTGTTGTGAACTGATACACACTTCCTCTGTAGTACTGCAAACCACTTCTTTCAAGAAATTGTCACTCCTACATCTCCTAAGATGGGATCCTTTCCTCTTCTAATCGTACAAGACCACCTTGTCTAAAAGCATCAGTCCAACTCGGCATTTTGTTTAGGGGCTCGTTGAGTCCCCTCTTTTTGCGTAGAAAGCCTGCGAGGACAGGAAGACCAGCTGATTTATGTTTGTCCCCCACAGCACCTAGCGGCATCTTACACAGTACGAGGTACTCGATATCTGATTTGCTAAATAAGTGAACTTTTAAAAACATCTTTCCCAGGAATCACTTTTGTTAACCTCTGCAGAGAAAGGAAGTGGGATATAGCAAAGAATGGAAAAAAGAATGTTTTCTTCCCGTGCTCATCACATGCTCTATAGAACTGCGGTCCCCTAACCCCCAGGCTGCAGACTGCAGAGCTCCCCAGCCCCCTCACCCGTCCCCGCATCCGTGGAAAAACTGCGTTCCATGAAACTCAGGAACGGGGCGGGACGGTCGGAGTGGAGGGGTTGGAGCTGTCTTGTTCAGGAGGTGAGCCATGGGCGAGCCAGCAAAGCTTCGTCCGTTTTTACAGCCGCTCTGCTCTGCTCCCCATCGCTGGCATCACCGCCTGAGCTCCGCCTACCCCCTCCACCGTGGAAAACTGTCTTCCATGAAACCGGTCCCTGGTGCCAAAACGGCTGGGACCACAGCGCAGAAGACCGACAAAATCGTATTGATTTCTACTTAACTCCGTCCTCAATAGCTAATCCTGAGAAAAATGAGTTGAAAATGACTTGATTGATTTTC
Organism: Avahi laniger; assembly: GCA_963575035.1. Classification (NCBI taxonomy): domain Eukaryota; kingdom Metazoa; phylum Chordata; class Mammalia; order Primates; family Indriidae; genus Avahi; species Avahi laniger. Next base: position 6,356 of record CAUYSK010045338.1, on the reverse strand, counting down.
AGATGGTGAAATTCTAGATGACATTCCCAAATATTCTAAACTCTGTACCCACCCCTTTCAACGTTCACCTTCTTAAATAGGACTTTTCCGTTTAACTTCACCTTGCTATGATAAACACTTTATGCCACAATCAATCCAAATATTATAAAATATGTAATATTTGCTCTATTTTTTCAGTGTTTACCAGTTTATCTTGTCAACTTGTTTGTCTTAGGGAACATGTTTTCTGTTTCTTTTATATGTCACCATACTCTGGTAATTTGCAAGTGGTAAGTGCTTCATTAATGGACCAACAGAATTCTGAGTTTAGAAAATTCACCATTCTTTTGTTTACTAAAACGTGATTTCAAAGTGTAGAACTATCTTCTTCATAAGAAGGAATCAAAATCAATCTTTATATTAAGATAGTACTTTGGGGGTGAGTTCAAAGGAAAAATTGTTACTGAATTATTACTCAAAACAACGAATAATTATTAACAAAGCCCTTAATTATATTTCTAAAAATGCACAGATTCTAGGAGGAATGTTTGCGTTAACTCACCATCAGTTTTTTTTAGAAAGTACGCATGGCTCTCCTTCTGTTGATATCTCTCTTGATTTGGCAGAGAGAACAATAAGGACAGAAAAATGTTACCAAATAGTCATCGCAAATAGATCCCTGTTGGAAAATAAAAAAGAAACAGAAATATAAAATTCACCTATTTGAAATTAAGACTTGTAGATTTTCAAACGTCTTGAAGAGAAGCAGAAGGCACTGGTCCTTTGGATTCAGTTTGGGTGGATACATTTAAGAAAATGTTAATTCATTTTTCCATACAACTCTTGTCTCTTTTTATGACATAAAATGTGTTCCAAGATACTTTATAATTCTGAAAATATAAGAAGATATGCAACCAAATATCAAGTACGAGGGTAGACTAAAGAATTTCAGAGCCAGTGTTTGTCATGCACCTGTAGTCCCAGCTCCTTGGGAAGCTGAGGCCGGAGGATCACTTGAGCCCAGGAGTTTACAGCTGCAGTGAGCTATGACGACACCACTGCTCTATCTAGCCAGGGCAATAGCGCGAGGCTTTGTCTCAAAATAAAAATTAAAAAAAAATTACAGGAAGTAGAATTTAAATATCTTTTCTTCCACACTTCCTCCCTGTCTTAGGAAGCTGCTAAAGGATGTACTTCATCAAAATGAGGGAGTAAACAAAGAGGAAGACCTGTGATATAACAAACAAGAGTCTAACACAGGAGAGAAGCTAATGGAATCTGCAAGGTCACAGTAAAGGGAGATCCCAGGATGAGAAGTAAGGACCAGGAATAAAGGGCCATAGTTCAAAGGGGAATGGGTCAGGGGGAGATTTCATCAAGAAGATGAAAATGGTAAGATAGATGTGTTGAATGTGTTGGGAAGAGATTTAGAAAACTGACAAAGAATTCAGGATTAAAGTATTCATAAGTAAATGGAGAAAAACCACTCATGAAAAAACCAGGAGTTACTAATACAAGGAGAAACAAAATTTTGCAGAGAAAGCAATCATATTCGCTACAGGACTCAACTCTAAAATGAATAAAACAAACATAGGTATCATAATGTAAATACTGAATATGCAATTGACCAAAATTACATATAACTGTATTAGAAGGGGTGGGGGAGAAAACAAGTAAATTCTCATCTTCCACAGTGGGAGTTCAACAGACGATGCTCCAAATGGAAAGGTCGAGAAGTAGCAATACAAGTCTGTGATTTGGAGATACGGAAGAAAACACCCAAGAAATGATCTCTGGGGGAGGAGAGGTAGAGGAGAGACGTTTGGGGACCTCTGTTTTTCTTAACAAACTTTGTAAAATTAGATAATATTAAAAACACTTTGTTTCAGGGCTTTGGCAAATAAAAAAATTAGAGCTGTATTAGATAACAAGGAATGGTGGCACTTAATAGGGCAGAAATTTTGAGCAATTGGGGGAAGTAGGAGGCACATGGGCTTACACTGATGGAGAAAGCGAGAGAGCCAAGGGACCCGGAACGGAGCGCAGTCATGGGCTGAGCGCTGGCTAAGCCCTGAGCGCAGAAAGGAGGAGCAGGCTGGGCTGCGAAGGTAGGGAGCTTCACTGAAGCCTGTGTGAGCAGTGGGGCCAGCCCAGCTGGCTGTGGCGTTGGCCAGGCATAGAGCATGCAGGGACAGAGCTCTGAATTGAACAGAGGGTCCTCACGTGGGCCTGGGGGCTCTAGGAGAGCAGGGTGGTGCGGTAGGCGGGGCAGTTCCTCACCTGTCTCGTAAGACACTCGGAATCCCTAAGGCTCATCGCAAACACATGGAGAGAAAGAAAGAGAGGTAAAGGCATTTTATCACAGCAGAGAAATCTAAATCACTCCCACCGAGGGATAGCCAAATTGTTTTATCTTTGCTATTCATTGGGTGTTTTTCTTTTCCTTTTCTTCTTTTTGCTGAATAGATCTTTCCTAATTCTTCTGTTCCCTTCCGTTTTAGATGTTTCACAACTTATTTTTGTCCACTTAGTGATTACCTTTAAATTTTTATCCCCAATTTATATTTATCTATCAGTGTCAAACAACATAAGGCCTTTAGAACACTTTTATTTCTTCTTCTTCCTTTCAATGTCTCAAATTTTGTTAAAGCCAGCTGAAGTTTTAGCTTCAGATGGTTATTAATATTTCAAACTCCTAAATGTAACAGGGGGAATGGCCTGAAAAAGGGTAAAAATATTTTCTGTCTCCAAAACCTCCCCTACTCCTTTTAGAAATTAAAACCTGCATCACTAGGCCGGGCGCGGTGGCTCACGCCTGTAATCCTAGCACTCTGGGAGGCCGAGGCGGGTGGATCGTTTGAGCTCAGGAGTTCAAGACCAGCCTGAGCGAGAGCGAGACCCCATCTCTACCAAAAATGGAAAGAAATTAATTGGACAGCTAAAAATACATAGAAAAAATTAGCCCGGCATGGTGGTGCATGCCTGTAGTCCCAGCTACCCGGGAGGCTGAGGCAGGAGGATCACTTGAGCCCAGGAGTTTCAGGTTGCTGTGAGTGAGGCTGACGCCACAGCACTCTAGCCCAGGCAACAAGAGTGAGACTCTGTCTCAAAAAAAAAAAAAAAAAAAAAAACCTGCATCCCTGACCCAGGCCAGTGGTTGGGAGGGGCAAGGGAGTGTCCTTTGTTCTTTGTACCATGGGCGATAGCTCAAGGGAATTGTCCCATAGGGCTGGGGTGAATCAGAACCGTCAATTATAGTTGACCAGCAACACTTTGAAGTTGAAAACCTCTCCTTTAAAAGCTCTGTGTTTCTCAGAGGCAGGACATTGGTACTTTAAGATGGGAGTCTGCAACCTCCTCATCTGCTGGCAAATTAATCAACTTCTCTTTCCTTCTCCTCATTCTTCTGATGCAGCCTTGGTGTTAAGTGCTGAGCTTTCAGTAACATAAGGAGCATTTAAAAAACTGATTATATACTAGGTTATTAAAAACATAATAACTTTCATATTAAACAATATCATAATAAAAAAAGCTCCCACAAATCAATATGTCCCTTGACCTTATAAAACAATGAACAAAGGATGTATACAGATAATGACAAAAGAAATGCAAAGACAATAAATTTCAAAAAGTTTCTTGATTTGACTAATAAAAATTAAACTAAAACAGTAACATGATTTTTGCCTCTCTGGCAAATGAAAATACACAATATTCATACACTTATATACTAATGCTAATGGATTATAAATTGATACCATCTTTTTGAAGGGAGGTAGTATCTTTCAAAATTTTGAATATGTCTACTATGTGATCTATCAGTCTAATATCTGGGACACTATTCTACAAAATTACCAGTACATATGCTTAATCGTAGATGTACAACTATATAAACTGCAACATTATTTAACCTTTCATCAATAAGAACGTAATTAAGTAAATTATATGTTGGAATATTATGCAGACATTAAAAAGACTCAGTGTTGCTGACATGAAAGGGGGTTTATCATATACTAAATGGGAAGAAAATTATAGTATGACCCCATTTAAAAAAATAAAGCAAAATAAGAGTCCCCCCAAACCCCAAACCCTATATGCCTATATCTATAGCTACATCTACCTCTAATCTATATGAGTTATAGGCATAGAAAAAAATCAGGATGCACAGTAAATTGTTTTTAGCATTTATCACCAGGTGGTAGAATTGGGTATAAAGAGGTTAGAGTTTCATTTTTCACTTTATATATATCTTTGTTTCTATTTGTGATAAAAATTATGCATTTTTTGCAAGTAAAAACTGATATTTTAAAATGAAAAATAATTTCAATGGAATAAAATAGGTTTCTAAACATTTCTGCATATTCACTTGTTCCTCGTGATGGTTAATTTTATGTGTCAACATAAAAAAAACATCTGGTACCCAGATGTTTGGTCAAACATTATTCTAGTTTCTGTGAAGGTATTTTTTAGATGAGATTAACATTTGAATCAGTAGACTTTGAGTAAGCAGGTTACCCCCCATGGTGTGGTGGGCCTCACCCAATCAGTCGAAGACCTTAATAGAAAAAAGGCTGAGTTCCCCCGAGAAAGGAAGAATCCTGCCAGCCGACTGCCTGTGGACTCAAACTGCAACTTTTTCCTGGGTCTCTAGCCCTGTCGGCCCACCCTACAGCTAGAGCGTAGGATCTGCCAGCCTCCACAGCTGTGCGACCCGATTCCTTGAAATCCACCCCCCACGTATGCAGATCCGGAACTTGCAGGGTGGCCAGCAGGGCTAGAGACCCAGTAAAAAGTCGCAGTTTGAGTCCACAGGCAGTCGGCCGGCAGGAATTGGAGGCTGCAGCGAGCTATGACTGCACCACTGCACCCCAGCCTGGGAGACCGGTGAGACCCTGTCTCAAAAAAAAAAGGAAAAAAAGCATTATCTGTGAAGCTCAATAAAGCAAAGCACAGCAGAGCAAGGTATGCCCTTATATATGTCTCTATGTATGTGTGTGCATATATGACCCTATATATATACACATACCATTCCAAATATCCTAGGAGCCTTAAGAATTACGCTAAATCTACTCTGCCTGTGCTCTGTAACTGCAACAACAAAGCCTGGATACAGCACATCTGTTTACAACGTGGTTTATCAAACGTTAAGCTCACTGTCGAGAACTACGGCTCAGAAAAAAAGATTCCTTTCAAAATACTACTGTTCATTGGCAATGTACCTGGTCACCCAAGAGCTCTGATGGAGATGTATAAGGAGATGAAGGCTGTTTTCGTGACTGCTAACACGACATCCATTCTGCAGCCCACGGATCGAGGAGTATGTTTGCCTTTCAAGACGTACTATTTAAGAAATACATTTTGTAAGGCTACAACTGCCATAGAGAACGATTCCCCTGATGGGTCTGAACAAAGCCAATTGACAAGATTCACCGTTCCAGATGCCATTCAGAACGTTCACGATTTATGGGAGGAGCTCAAAATATCAACATTAACAGGAGTTTGGAAGAAGTTGATTCCAGCCCTCACAGACGATTGTGAGGGATTCAAGACTTCAGTGGAGGAAGGAACCGCAGATGCGGTAGAAATGGCCAGAGAACTAGGGTTAGAAGTGGAGCCTGAAGATGGGACTGAATTGCTGCAGTCTCATGATAAAACTTGAACAGGTGAGGCGTTGCTTCTTAGGGATGAACAAAGAAAGGTGTTTCTTGAGATGGAATCTACTCCCGGTGAGGATGCTTTGAGCATTGTCAAAATGACAACAGAGGATTTAGAATACCATATAAACTTAGTTGGTAAACCAGAGGCAGGGAACTGGGCGTGGTGGCTCATGCCTACAATCCCAACACTTTGGGAGGCAGAGAGAGGAGGATCACTGGAGGCATGGAGTTCAAGACCAGTCTGGGCAACATAGACTCCATCTCCACAAAAAAAAAAAAAAAGAAAGAAAAAGAAAGTTCTATTGTGGGTAAAATGTTACCAAACAGCATCGCATGCTATAGAGAAATCTTTCATGAAAGGAACAGTCGATGCAGCACACTTCACTGTTGTCTTATTTTAAGAAATTGCCACAGCCACTCTGACCTTCCACAACTCCCACCCTGATCGGTCAGCAGCCATCAGCATTGAAGCAAGAACCTTCCTCCGGCAAAGAACATTACAATGTGATGAAGGTTCAGGTAGATGACTGTTAACATTTTTAAGCCATAAAGTATTTTTAAATTAAGGTATGCACTTTGCTGTTTTTTTTTTTTTTTTTGAGACAGAGTCTCACTGTGTTGCCCAGGCTAGAGTGCCGTGGCGTCAGCCTAGCTCACAGCAACCTCAAACTCCTGGGCTCAAGCGATCCTCCTGCCTCAGCCTCCCGAGTAGCTGGGACTACA
>CAUYSK010045335.1:0-15696 GCA_963575035.1 Avahi laniger | reverse complement strand
CTGAATTTTTCCTTTGAGGAAAAAGGAATCCATGGATTCAGAGCTAAGGCCTCAGGCCAACGACAGCACCACATGACTGTGCCATCTCAGAGTCAAGCCTTCAGGTGACCACAGCCTGGGCTGACATCTTGACTGCCTCTTTTTAAGAGACCTTGAGCCAGAACCAGCCAGCTAAGCTACTCTCAGATTCCTGATGCACAGACAAGGTATGAAATAACAAACATTTATTGTTGTTTTAAGTCGTTAAGTTTTGGGGTAATTTGGTACACAGAAATCTTGAGTCCCCAGTACTGTGGGGAAATACAGGAATGGAATGGTGTTAAAAGGTGTCATGGTGCCATGTGCAGACAAGGAATGGCAGCACAGCAGGGATCATAAATTTAGCAGTAGAAGAAAATTGAAGCCAGAGATGACCAGGATAAACATAAGCTCCCCCACAAGAATCCTCAGACATAGTGAAAGGGATGCTAAGTTTTTCCATATGTATGATGGAGGTTTGAAACAATGTTATGTAAGTATTAAATTACATATAGGTAGTTAGCATTGTTTTTTAAAAAGAGAATATGGGAAAGATATTTGATAAAGAGAGAATAGCATGTCAACATCCTGGACATCAGTTATCACTCTACTTTAGACAGGCCAGAAAGCATCCCAGTTCATAGCAAGGAACAGATCACTGTATTTGGCCTGCTGCCTCTGTTTACCTTTCTGAAAACAAAAACATATGATGACTGTGAAGCAAGAGGAAATGACATCTTTGGATTTCTGTAGACAAGCTGAGTTTTAAACTCTAACTATAGAGTCAAGAGATGTAAAAGCTATAGAACTCTTTGGTTCATTTCTGATCTGTTCAGATAGCTGTCCCTTCCTAAACAAATACTTTTCCCATTCAGTGCAATCTTACTCAGCATCCCAGAAGATGGAAGGTGTGGCCTAAAAGCTTGGTCTACATAATCCCAAATTGTTGGATAAAAACCTGAAAGCCCCAGGCCATCATGAATGATAACAGAGATGGAGGGATGTGGACTTGCATCAGAAAAATGATTCCTGAATCCTAGCTTTATTTGTTTTTGTTTTTGTTTTGTAGAGACTGGGTCTTATTGTGTTGCTCAGGCTGGTCTTGAACTCATAGCCTCAAGGAATCTTCCTGCCCCTGGTCTGTCAAAGTGCTGGCGTGAGCCACCACACCTGACCAACTCCTAGCTTTATTGTTGTTAAAACTTACTATGTGATACTGGACAAGCAGCCTCAGTTTCTCCTTTGACAAAATGAGGAGTTAAAATAATCTTTGAAATCCCTTCTACTTCCAAGATTTTATTTTCATATCTCATTCTATATGACATAAAATAAAAATGCAAATATTTCCATATTCTCATAATTTTGCCATCCAGTAGAAAAGGCACCCAGATGGTGGAATGGATGTTTCACATTTTATTTGTATGTTCTGGAATCATGAGGACTGAAAGGAAACTGTTATGAACAAATTAGATCGGGGAGAGAGGAGGCAAAAAAAAAAAAAAAGATTTAATATAGCCTCAACTGCCTTTCCAAAACATAATTTTCCTTCAAGGTTTTATTTTCATTTATATCTTGAGTTTTAGAATTTTGTGTGAAGGGAATTCTGCCATTGCCCTAAAAGACTTTCCTTCTGTGATTAAGTGTCAGCCACCTGCTTTCTAAATCCAATTACAACAGAAAAAGTGGGAGTGAACCACAAGCCTTTTCTATGTCTGTGAATTGAGGCCATATGTTCCTTCTCCCCACTATTCAAAGCAATGCCTGAACTTTAAAAGAAGGAGAAAAAGACAGCCTGCAGGAACAGCAGCAGGGAACACGTCTGCAACTCAGACACACTGGTAGATGACCTTCAAGTTCCAGGTCTTTCTCCATCTTTCAAAGGCAGGTACAGGCTCACATAGCCACTCCCATGAGTATGATGTCCCACAGTGGGAGTGACGTGACGTTAGGGAATAAATAAGAAAAGCCTGACTGCTGCCAATTCATTGACAATATTTCTTAACCTAAATAACCATCTGCAGCCATATTTTGAAGGCTATGGGACTTTTGTTTTTTCCTCAACGTTGTATCCCCTACCTGGCAAAGTGCCTTGCACAGAGGAAATGCTCAGTAAACATTGGCTGAACAAACAGTTGACTGTCTACAACCCCCTTTGCTGGGAGAGGTGGAAGGTGGGAGCATTTCACTGCTTGTTAGAGTTCTGTGTCTTAGTTATCTTAAATTAACTCAATCACAAGAATATTTAACAAACAAACAAAAAGAACATGTACTTTTTCTTCCTGCTGTGTCTCTGGATGCTGCTTTCTTTTCACTATATCTGTTACTGCAAATTAATTCAGATAAATAAACCTTAACCAAATTACTAACTGATTTTGGATATTAGCTTCAAATAGCTTAAAAAGCATCTCCTTCAGAGCAAGTCAGTAGCACTTTTGCCTATCATTTGCTATCAAGGTATCTATCCTAATGGCTTGGCAGTCCTCTGAACAATTTACCGCCTTTCTGCCACCAGTAGCCAGATAAGCTGTTCTGTCAAGCATTATCTTTGACCATCTTAAATAGATACAGTCCAGAATCTTTTCTTTGTCAAGTCTAGGCCAACTCAAGTTTCAAAGACAAATGAAAGGCAACATTAAAAAACAGCCTTAGCCATCTTAATCAGATTTTTTTTAACACTTGCTTAATATTTTTCCAACTAAAATGAATACTGATATTTCTGTATGTTACCAAAATGAAGACATGAAAGCAAAATCAGCATGTTAAAGCATTCTCATCAGTGACAAGGCTACTATCTCCAAAATGATTTGAGTTCTGTGTATAATATAGAAGGAACATGAGCATTGCCCCAAAAGCACTAAAGACACAGGAGGGCTTAGAGTATACCAATAAACTGGTGACAATTTGCCTTTATTGTCCTTTTCTCATGATAAACATATATACTGCAAATAGCTGGTATGGCATGGGGAAGAAAGTTACCTAATCTTAACTTTTCATTGTCTATAGGAAGTTACTTTTATGCCACCTCAAACTATCATCTTCTTTGTCTAAATTTTGGTGTCATCTTGAACTCCTCTCTCCTTTCCATCCTAGATTCATAACTTCTGTGGATCCGTCCCTCATACTCTTGGAATTGTCCTTCTGGTCACCTCACTGGATTGTTGTTATTTTAGTTGCCTCTCAATTGATGACCCTGTCTAGACTGTCTCCTCTCTAATCCATTTTATACAATCCAGATGGTTTATTTTTAAGAATAAAAATGACAATAATCAGTAAAAAATGGCTACCATTTGGGAGATGCTATGTGCCAAATGTTCTAACAGCCTTATGGAAATTATCTTAATCCTTACAACCTAATGAGGTAGATACTATCATTATCCCCATTTTTTTAGATGAGAAAAATGACAGGCTTATGGAGAATAATGAACTTGCCTAAGTGACAGTGTCTGGTTTTGATCTTCTGGATTCTGTTAGACTTCAAGGTCCCCACCTTTGCCATACAACTCTCTGCTTTCTCAAAACACATCATATAATGTCTCCAAATATACAATTGCCAAACTCCGTATCTATTATGCAGCTCCATGCCACTAGTGCCAGTACAAACACCATCATCAGTCACATAGTTTGCCCTCTTCTGTGCCATACTCATTTCAAGCTCCTGAGTTTTGCTCGTGCCACTGCATGAGCCATGACACTCCCTACTTCTTCCCTACCCGAGTATCCAAACCCTAGCCCCCCAGGTCACGTCCATTTACTAATTGCTGTCATCACAAAAATGCCTGGCCCATTCTCTTCCCACTCTTCTCTAAGCTCTTCTAGCACAAATCTGTCATAAGTTTTGTCACCTCAAATGGGATTATGATCTTTGCACACAAACACTGTCTTTAAGCTTCCTTTGTTTGCCATATAATGGCAGGCAGTAGGCACATAGAGGAGGTGTTCAATAAATATTTGCTGGTATAAAACAAATATAAATAAACATTTAAGAATGTGAAAGAGGCCAAGTATGGTGGCTCACACCTGTAATCCCAGCCCTTTGGGAGGCCGAGGTGGGAAGACTGCTAAAGTCCAGGTGTTCAAGACCAGCCTGGGCAACATAGTGAGACAGTGTCTCAAAAAATTTAAAAACCAGCCAGCCATGGCAGTATCCATCTGTAGTCTCAGCTACTCTGGAGGCTGAGGCAGGAGGATTGCTTGAGGCCAGGAGTTCGAGGCTGCAATGAGCTAATTGTGCCACTGTACTCCAGCCTGGGCAACAGAGTGAGACTCTCTCTCTAAAATTAAATTAAAATTAAAATTAAAAATTAATTGAATTTTAGAAAAATGTGAAAAACAATGATGAGAGTCTTCATTTTGTATTATAAGATTTTTCAATGATACTTCTTGGTCTATTTGTGTCTAATTGTATGATTTGTTCAGTACCTAGCTAATTTTGGCTACTTATTCAATGTATCATTTTAATAATAACTTCTGTGTTCTTATTTCTGCTATATGTTAGGGTTTCGGAGTTTATTTCACACACACTAAAAAAATAGATAAACAGTTACAAGTAACAAGTCTCAGAGCTTCAGGTCAACTTGCTTCCCAAATACCATCTCACCTTTTAAATACAATTAGTGATTCTTTGATTGATGAGGGAAAAAAGAAATTCTTCTCCTTTATTTGTGTCTTAATAATCTTTTCATTTGTGCTTTTCAAGCCCCTCCCTCAGTGATTAATTTATCATTATCTTACTTTTCCTTTTTTTAATCCTTAAGGCTCTCACTACCAATATTATTTCATGTGTCTAAAGCTGAGCTTACCAAGACTCTGACTCTATTCAACCCAGCTGTGGCACAAAGCATTAAGGTACCACATTTCTGACTCACTGTGCTTCTGACAACTGTCACTGGTCTGTTATACTGGCTTCAAGATCTGGGCCATAGCTATCCTTCACCATAAATTAAATAGCTGGAGTGACAGACAATCCTTTTAGCAGCATGTTCCTTCGCAGTGGAAGGAGGGAGAATGGAGTCATCACGAAGAAAAGCATGGTCCCCCGGGGGGAAAGCAGAACCAGAGCTGACGGTAAAGAGGGTGAGTGGGCTTAGGTCAAAATGGTTACTCTGGAAACTACCAGCAAAGTGCTTTCCTGTCCCTGCAGACTACAACTAAGATCTTCATACTGCGCCCACAAGCTTTAGTCTCTGCAATGTAGTGATATAGACAAATGAAGATGTCTGTGCTTATCATCCTCCATATCACCCTAACCCAAGATGGACTTGAAGATTTTAAAATGGCTTCAAGTTCCAGCATTTCCCCTCAAACTACCGAAATGTGAGCAATTTGAAGTATCTCTAACATCAGTCACAAATGGAATGTCATTTGTTTCCCCTAGATATTTCCATGGAGCTGCCTCTTTCAGCTTTTCATGTAGACAAAGTGACCTAGGAGTTTTCTGCTGTCTGAAGAATCCTGTCCTGATCAATCTTGATCAACAAGCTCTTGTCCAACCATTAGTTTTTTTCAGTACCCAATTGGACATTTTATTTCTGTTTTTTTGTGGTTCACAAACCTCATTTGCTCAGTAAGATCTCTAAATAACTGTTGGCATTTAAAAGGAAACTGAAACTAGATTCAAATAATTTTCTTTTTCTTATACTTTACCAAGTAAACACAATATAGAAAAATAAGATTGACCACACATCTTAACTAGGAAATGAGTTTTTGTTTTATAGAAATTAAACCCAGGCTCCCTCTAAACAGAGAGCTTCCCTATATGAGAACAAACAAAATTCAATTAACAAAAAATACAATTCCATACACAACTTTTTAGGCAAACATCCACTGAATAAAGAGTAAAGTACACCTAAAAGTAAAGTACAGAAAATTTCCATCTTCCTCCTTTTGATTCTATACTTATATTTTGCATCAAACCATTTCTGTAATACCAAATTATGATCCTGCAAAAGTCTAGCAGGAAATGCCTAGAATATAGGGTAAGAAACCTCCCATGAAAACAAAGACAAATTCACATCTCTCTAATTGGCTCTGTTGCTGTAGCTACCTTAGACTTGGTGAGCCTTGGGAGTTTTGTGAATAAATGCAATCAATATCAAGTTGGCTGCATAAGCGCTTGGTTCATTATTATGACAAATATAACAAACACTTTATTCACAAGAGCAAGTCAAATTACCTATAAACCTCTACTATGTGTAAAAGCAGCAATGGTTCTGATACTGTGAAACCTTACCCAGTTTTGAGTGTCTTTCAATAGACGCTATAGCGGGGTTTTGCTGGCAAGTGGCAGAAATCAGTCAGTGACTCTAGAGGCTTGGCTGAAAGGACACTCCTTGGAGCCCAACAGCAGTACTCGTGATCAAGGAAGCACACAAAAAGGAGGAGGGAGCATGCAAATTCTGACCAGATATTTTGCTTCTTGGAGAAGAGATCCTTCAGAACTTTAGGGATGGTTTTGTAAACCATTCCTCACTCCCCCTTAAGTTGCAAACTACAACTTCCAAATAAAGACGGCAGACACTTTAAAGCAGCCTCTGCTCCTCTATTCCACTCAGTTCTGCACTGGAATTAGGTGCCAAAAGCCAGGCATATCCTCGGAATCAGCTTGGAAAGGTAGGGATTCCTCCTACCTGAGAGCCCGAAACTCTTGAGGGTCTAATGCTTTGTTAGCCCCGGATTCCTCCTCGCCAGCCAGGGCTCTACATGTTTGTAACCTACAGAGGTTAGGTTCTGTCAGGAACCACCACGCACATGCGACATCTGGGCACCTCCGGCAGCACCTCCCAACCACGCCGGGGTCCTATTCTCGCCTCCTCCAAGTCTAACCCGCAGGCCCTTTTTCTACTAAGTGACCTTTCCAAGGAGCATCCTCCAGCCGCGTCCTGTGGGGCCGGTCAGGGGCAGAGTAAGGAGGTTCCACATTTCTGCGCTAAACACTCAACTGTTTGTTTTCTACAAAGTGGCAGAACACATTTTGGTGGCCGCCGCAGCCTCTATTCGCACCTCAATTGCTGGGCTCTGAGAGGCACTGGGGACGTTGCCATCGAGGGTGGGAAAGGAGTAAACCGTTGTCTTCCGGGAACTTCTCTCTTCCTGCTGCCGGGATCGCGAGCGGAGGGAAAGAAAGAAAAGCCCACACAAAAGCAGCCAGCCCTGCAAGCTCGGCCAGCACAAAGGCCCGCTCGCTGGTGCGGAGCCGGGAGGCTGGGCTGGAGCAAGGGGTGCGCTGCGTCCTCCGAGGCCTGCGCGTCGCGCCCAGCGCTCCCGGAGCTGCCCTCACGCGCCCCGCGCCTGGGCACCGCGTTCCGGCGGACGCTCGGGGCGCTCGCCTGGCGCACCCGGAGCCTCACCGCTCCCTGGGCTGCAGCGCTCCTGGGGCGACCCCGCGCCACCCGGGGGACTCCGTCCCCGCCCCGGCGCCACGTCTGCAGCCAGGGCCGCCCAAGTGGCAGGAGCCGGGACCGTCCTCACCTGTGCGCCTTCAGCCGAGCAGCGCGCGGAGAACAGCAGCGGCGCCGGCGCTCCGCATCTCCGCCGCGGGCCCTGCGGCGGCGGCGACTCCCTCGGCTGTCTGGGACGCCAGGGGGAGGGCGCTTCGCTTTGTTGCTTATTCATAAGGCCGCGGCTACGGCTAGGGATTGGGCGGCGGGTAGGTGTGCCCGCCCCGGCTCTGCTGGCGCTGACGAACGATGCTGTCGCCCCACGCCCCTCGGCGCCCTCTTCCCCGCCTCCGCCTCCACGACCCGGCGGCTTCTGCTCGGGTCTCGGCGCCTGGGACCCCTCCGGAGATCCCCTGCCCTGCTGCCCCTCTGCGCAGTCTGGGCTTCAACGGCAGTTCCCCCCACTCCATACCTACGGATTAGAAACCAGGGCACCGTTTTCCCAAGAAAAACCCGAATTTCTCTGGTCCTTAAGGCAAGGGGCACGAATGGGAGACTGCAGGGTGTTCCTTCTGGAAAGCGTGTACGGCTTGCCCGTGTCCTAAGCAGGACCCTTAAAGTAGCTCCACACGAAATATCCCTTTCGCAGTCTCTCCGAGTTGAAAACTAGAGCTGATAGTAAGGACGGTTCATTGAGTCCTTAGTCCTGCCAGGCACAAGACTGGGCGCTTCGCTCTTTACCTGTTTCTTCTGCACGATAGAAAGGTAGATATTGTAATCCCCGCCTAAGAGGGGAGGAAGTTGAGGCCGAGGGCTGTGTGACTTGCCCAAGATCTTATGGCTAGTGTGGCCACCAGAAATTCAAGACCTCCCGTTCTTACGTCTTTGAAGAATTCAGTTTACTTTTTCTATTACTCCTGATTTGGGGTGGAAAGAAGTGTCAGGAATCTAAAGGGCCATTCTAGAACAATCCCCACAGCACTTTACATTCGCAAAGCACTTTTCACATAGTTAGCTCTTATCCTTATTAACTCCCTTCTAGTTATTTGTAAATGCCTTGAAGTCGGAGCAAGGTCTTGTTCACCACTGACCCCACACCTAACTGCAGTGCACAGGTATGTACTGTTATCTTATCCATTCCTCCTCCCTTTAGAAGATAGTATCTGTGCACAATCATGCATCAATTACTAGGGAATTGATTTTTTCCTGGAAATGAGATCTTGGGAGATTTCCCACTTGTGTAAACATCACTGAGTGTGCTTACACAAACCTACATGGCATAGCCTACTACACTTCTAGGCTATATGGTACTATAGCCTATTTTTCCTAGGCGACAAACCTGTACTTCATGTTAACTCTACTGTACTGAATACTGTAGACGTTTGTGGCACAATGGTATTTGTATATCTAAACATAGAAAAGGTACAGTAAAAATACCATATAAAAGATAAAAGAATGGTGCACCTATAGGGCACTTATACAGGTACCCTATACACCTGTATAGGACATGTATAGGGTACTTACCACGAATGGAGTTTGTAGGACTGGAAGTTGCTCTGGGTGAGTCAGTGAGTAAGTGATAAGTGAATGTGAAGGCCTAGGACATTACCGTACACTATTGCAGGTGTTATAAACATTGTACATTTAGGTACACAATTTAGTGTACCTAATTTAGTGTATACAATTTAGTGTACCAGAAAGGTAGTCAACAAATAGTTGTTGGATAGAATGTGATTGAATTGAATTGAAATTATAAGATCTGTTTGTTATGTGTATTCGATGTAACGCATTGCATTGTAACCAGGTCTTGTACCTGAATTCAATAGCCACCAGGTGGATAAGCCACACTCAGCCTGACAAAATTGTTTCAGTATTTTATTTTTAAGTCAATTGTTTTGAAACTCAGACCACATTTTCTTTTAAAAACAATATTATGGCTGGGCACGGTGGCTCACGCCTGTAATCCTAGCACTCTGGGAGGCTGAGGCGGGTGGATTGTTTGAGCTCAGGAGTTCGAGACCAGCCTGAGTAAGAGCGGGACCCCGTCTCTACCAAAAATAGAAAGAAATTAATTGGACAGCTAAAAATATATAGAAAAAATTAGCCGGGCATGGTGGCGCATGCCTGTAGTCCCAGCGACTTGACTCTAGGAAGCAAGCAAAGTAATGACAACCAGTAGATCGTTAGGAAAAACCAACAAAGATTAAGAAAAGAAAAGCAAGCACACTCATATTAGCCACTTGAATGAGGGTGTTAGCTGACTTGCCGTCTTCATGAGGCAGCCTCTTGAACCAGAACCTAAGGTCCTCTATGGGCTGGCAGGAGCATGCTGGCTCCTCTGTGCCAACCTCTGGGGACTCATGAGAAACAAGTTTAATCCTAGACAAATGTTCCCAACTCACAATTCCCTATAATTTACCAGCTATAGGGAACATAGCATTTTTTTTTTAGCCCTGCCCCTGTTGGATTATATGCAGGTGAAATCTCCAACCTGTGTTTTGTTTTGCTGTCGGTTGCTGAATGGCACATTCTGTGAAACGGGAACCTTGGTGGCTATCAATCCTTTAAACCCTTTGGGTAACATAAGAACAAAAACAAAAATGCCACTGTAATCCTAGCACTCCGGGAGGCTGAGGAGGGTGGATCGTTTGAGCTCAGGAGTTTGAGACCACCCTGAGCAAGAGTGAGACCCTGTCTCTTGCTAGAGTCAAGTCACTTGCATAGTCATTAACCAAACTTGCATTTTGCCTTAGTTGTTCACCGTGTTTCCATTATACTCCCTCCTCCCCCTGGAAAAGACCTTTTCTGTCCATCTTGGATATAAGAGAATAACCATGTTGCATTTTGGCTCAACAGAGAGGGGTAAGTGCTGTTGCAAAGACATCTTGTTGCATCTACATTAATGTAGATTCATTTGGTTCCTCTCCTTCTTAGGGCCCTTATTAGCTATCATTCTTTCAACCTTTAGAACGTGTTTAATCCTTTCGTAAAATTTGTATTTCCAAGTTACAGTAATTTCGAGTTGATGCTAATGCAAGGCTTCTAACTCATCCCACTAGCCGATCCAGGATATGGAAGCATCCTGTGGCCCCTGGGCCCCCTGGACTAGGCATCTAGAGATTTTTCACTCCTCCCACGATAGGCCAACCTCCCTAAAGTTAGCCTGAAGCAGACCTCTGTCCTTCTACAATCCCTTAAGATTAATGGGGAGTGGCTGGATGTGGTGGCTCACGCCTATAATCCTAGCACTCTGGGAGGCTGAGGTGGATTGCTTGAACTCAATCCTGAGCAGGAGCGAGACCCCGTCTCTACTAAAAGTAGAAAAAGTTAGCAGGGCATGGTGGCGCATGCCTGTAGTCCCATCTACTCGGGAGGCTGAGGCAGAAGGATCGCTTGAGCCCGGGAGTTTGAGGTTGCTGTGAGCTATGATGATGCCACGGCACTCTAGCCTGGCAACAGAGTTAGACTCTGTCTCAAAAAAAAAAAAAAAAGTTGAGGAGGAATATCATCTCTGAGGGGGGAATGAGACAGGGATTGGCAGGCACTGCTTCAGGCATTGTTTAATTATGCAGACATTGTTTAATTAAGTCAGGAAGTAACAAAAGTTTCAAACTACCCTGAGCAAAGCAAGATGGAGAAAGGACACTTTCCAACCAGTTAGAACCAAGATGGCGGAGAAATTAACCACCCCTGGACCTGGCAGCTTCATTATACACCTCGTTACCATGACAGTGTCTAGGGAACCTTCCACTCCCATCATGCACCTGTCACCAGGACACTTCTTGTTTGACCATGTTTAGTCAAAGGAGGGTGTCACCCTAACTGTAGGGAAATGCCTCCCCTTTCCAAGAAATACCATGCTCCCCTTGTTTAGCCTATAATTAAGCTGTTGCTTAAATAGAGGAGCTAAAGGAACCATGGGGCCAGTTCTCCTCCACGGGGAGAACCAGCCTCTGCTCTGTGGAGATTTTCGATACTGTCTAAACACAGCTTGCTTTCACTTGGACTTCAAGTGATTCCCAGCACTGGGAGTCACGTCCCTGTGTCAACACTGTCCGAGTTGCAAGGTCCCTCACCTTGGCCAGAGAGGAAAGCAGGCTGCCTTGAAGGAGAGGAGCAGAAGTATTCATTTGACACAAATGTTTGTCAGGTGCTTCCTTTGTGCCTGCACTGGGCCAGGTGCTGGGGACAAAGCCAGGAACAGCAAAAGGCCTGTGGGATTCGTGTGCGGTGTGTGCAGGTACCGAACCTCAGACTAACCTTTCCACTTGGGCCTCCTAAATAGGGTTGGGGGCCACGGGTTGCAGGAGGCTTTGAATCTCTGCTTGGATGACCCACATTTCAGAAGAGAAATTTCACAATCAGATCAATGTGGGAAATGTCAGTTCACTCCTCAGTGTATTCTTTTTTTCCACATACTTCTTAAATCATGCTTATTAATTTCATTATTCAAGTCTTCTATGTCACTTAAAAAAAAAAAACCTATTATCAGTTTGTTGTAAAGGATACAACTCAAGATCAGCCAAATGGAAGAGGTGCATAGGGCAAGGTATGCCGGAAGAGGCGCCGGGAGAGTGCCGGGCCCTGTCCAGATGGGTCGCCACCCTGGCCACTCTCCCGGGAACTCCATGTGTTCACCAGCCTGGAAGCTCTTCTTTTTTTTTTTTTTACCCACCCCCCCTTGGAAGCTTTTCTATGTCACTTTTGACTGAGATATGACCAAAAGAGGAGTTAAAATTTCTAAAATCAATATGGTTCTTGCAAACTTTTCTTGTTATTTTTAGAGATAGGGTCTTGCTCTGTCACCCAGCCTGGAGTGCGGCAGTATGATCATAGCTTACTGTAGCCTTGAACTCCTGAGCTGTAACGATCCTCCTGCCTTAGTCTCCTGAGTAGCTGGGACGAGGAGCACACACGACCACGCCCGCCTAATTGTTTTTCCTATTTTTAATACTTTTTTTAATTTTTATATTTTTTAAATAGTTGTTTGGTTAATTTCTTTCTATTTTTCATAGAGACAGGGTCTCACTCTTGCTCAGGCTGGTCTCGAACTCCTGAGCTCAAGCAATCCTCCCGCCTCAGCCTCCCAGAGTGCTGGGATTACAGGTGTGAGCCACCTCGCCCAGCCCAACCTTGTTCTTTTCATAGTTTTTATTTTAAATAATTTGATGTCACGGCCTCAATGTATTCTTGAGTAGAAAATATGGGACTTTGTTGCTGAAAAACCCTTCTAATTGAATCTGCCTCTTAGCGTTCTCAACTTTTCATTCACTGAATACTTTGTTTAAAAAGATGATTAATTTGGGGTCCTCGGGGAGAAGGCAGTCTCCCTTGATCTTTGCTTCCCAAATTGCCCCCGAAGACCCTCATAATGGCTCTGATGCGGGTCCTATTATGACATTTGTTTTTCAGATGAGGAAACAGAGGCTTTGAGGGGCAAGGAGATCTCTGAGGATGACCCAGCAGGTAGGAGGGGACCAGGACGGGTCTCTGTCCACCTGACTGTGAAGCACAGCCTGTGCCCTTCATGCTTCAGGGACAGGGTAGGGGAAGTGAGGATGCTCCTTGCCTATGGGGCAAGCACAGTGTCATTTGGGGCAGTCCCTGGGGGCAAAGAGGCCAGTTCCCCAGATCTGGACATGAAACTGCTTAAGGCCTGACATGAACTCTACTTCAAAATTAGTTTTTGGTTTTTTTTCCTGAGACAGGGTCTCATTCTGTTGCCCAGGTAGAATGCCATGGCGTCAGCCTAGCTCACAGCAACCTCAAACTCCTGGGCTCAAGCGATCCTCCTGCCTCAGCCTCCCGAGTAGCTGGGACTACAGGCATGCGCCTCCATGCCCGGCTAATTTTTCTGTTCTTAGTAGAGACGGGGTCTTGCTCTTGCTCAGGCGGGTCTTGAACTCCTGAGCTCAAACGATCCTCCCACCTCAGTCTCCCAGAGTGCTAGGATCAAAATTAGTTTCAGTTGTAATTATGCCAGTAATACCTGAACACATCGTCATGAAAAAACCCTCAAATAACACCGAGGTCTATGAGTAAGAAAGGGCATTTCCTTGTCACCCCCGAGGGAGGGTGTTTTCACTTTGGAGACTTTCGTTCCAGACTCGCCTTGTGCCTCTCCGTTCTTGCGTATGTACGTACAGAAATAGTGTTTTTGGCGTCTCATCAATGGGGTCACACAGTGTGAACTGCCCTGTGGGCCAGGCCCGGAGTGCTTCCAGTCAGCTTTCTTGGCTCCACCTTATTTTGTGACACAGCCGGATCCCTTATTGTAGAGATTGTCTTTGCCCTTCTCATGTATTTAGCTCTGACAAACAAGGACACTGCCAGAAAGCACCCCTCACCAGGGACAGGAGGAAGGATGCAGTGTCAGGCCTCTGGACACTGGGAAAGGGCGGGAGTGGCTGGCAAATCTCTGCAAAGCCGGGCGAGGCCAGAGCAGCACGACCCAGAGGCAGAGGCCTGGGAGCCTCCTGCTCTTTTCCCACTGAACCCAGGCTAGGCAAGGGCAGGTCGTGCCCTCCCAAGAAGCAGGCACACATCCTTGCCTGAGCTGCCCTTCAAGGCTCCACTCTCAGTCTCCCTACACACAGACACACACTCCACAGGGGTCCTGGGGCCAGGACAGGCCCAGCCATTCTCTCAGCATAGCCCTGGGATGGGAGACACAGGACCTCAAGTGAGGTTACAAAGGAGACCGCAGTCCCTCGGCCACAGGGAGTGGAGCCCCTACCTCCTAGGACCAGCAGGTGCGTGGAGGGAGGCTTCGAGGCCAGGGTGGGGAGGAGGGAGAGGAGCAGGGAGTCCCCCAGGCCTCACTCAGGGCACCACACAGGAGCGACGAGAAGCCCGCTGGCTCTCGGTCTCCTGCAGGCTTTTGGTCCTGTGTGAATGCACAGGCCAACCCCCATGTGCAGACACCTCTGGTCAGACTTCAAATACAACGGAGCACCTACTATATACCAGGCAGTGTTTAAGGTTCTGTTGAAACAGCAGGGAACCATAGAGACTAATAGGAAACAATATAGTAGGTGAGGAGATAAGAAGTGCTGGGGAGAAAAATCCAGAAGAGAAGGATGCCAAGGAGTTAAGGGATATGACTTTAAGGGAGTCATGGAAGGCCTGGTGAGATGCAGATCTTGAACAGAGAGGGGACAGAGGTGAGGGTGATCCCCAAGGATGTCTGGGGGGAGCAGACAAGGTCCAGGGAACCGCACAGTGACCAGGAAGAAGGCAGGGTGCAATGCCTGGCCCTGCACCCCTCGCCTCAACCTTGTGTGGGGCGTGGATGGCTGTGCTTACTTTACACAGGAGGAAAGCAAACCAGAAGAAAGGGACAAGCCAGGTAGCCCCTCAGCCCCAGACTCTCCTGTGGGGTCCTGTCTGCAGCGGGTGGTAGGTGGGGTGCTGGTGGTGAGGTCTAGCCCTCAAGGAGTCTGCGCTCCCTCAAAGGAGGCTGGCCTATGGCCATGTATACTATAGGAGGACCAAGTGCTGGGGGACCTCTGGGGGCGAGGCCTTGCAGGGCAGTTTTTCTTTCTTTTTTTTTTTTTTGAGACAGAGTCTCACTCTTTTGCCGGGGCTAGAGTGAGTGCCGTGGCGTCAGCCTAGCTCACAGCAACTTCAGACTCCTGGGCTCAAGTGATCCTTCTGCCTCAGCCTCCTAAGTAGGTGGGACTACAGGCATGCACCACCATGCCTGGCTAGTTTTTTTTAATATATATATTTTTAGTTGTCCGAGTAATTTCTTTCTATTTTTAGTAGAGATGGGGTCTCGCTCTTGCTCAGGCTGGTTTCGAACTCCTGAGCTCAAACAATTCACCCACCTCGGCCTCCCAGAGTGCTAGGATTACAGGCGTGAGCCACCGCACCCGGCCAGTTTTTCTTTTTTAAATCTTTTTTTTTTTCTTTTTTTTGAGACAAAGTCTCACTCTGCTGCCCGGGCTAGAGTGCCATGGCAGCTCACAGCAACCTCAAACTCCTGGGCTCAAGCGATCCTCCTGCCTCAGCCTCCCAAGTAGGTGGGACTACAGGCATGCGCCACCATGCCTGGATAATTTTTTATATATCTATATCTATCTATATATATATATTTTTTTCAGTTGTCCAGCTAATTTCTATTTTTTTTTTTTTTTTTGAGACAGAGTCTCACTATGTTTCCTGGGCTAGAGTGCCGTGGCATCATCCTAGCTCACAGCAACCTCAAACTCCTGGGCTCAAGCGATCCTCCTGCCTCAGCCTCCTGAGTAGCTGGGATTACAGGTGTGTGCCACCATGCCCGGCTAATTTTTTTTTCTAT